>KZ141548.1:12305-25740 GCA_002157035.1 Melampsora medusae f. sp. deltoidis
AGGTGATTCGGCGGCGGCCGAGCGTCTACGTATGTACAGTAGCTGGTTGTCAGGTGTTGCGTAACGAGTTCTCTATTTGATACTTATGTGACCTCACGAAAGGTTTGGACAACGGTGGCGTGGCAATAGGGCAGTTCAAGTTAACCAAAAATGCTGTAAAATTATAAGTCTTTTGGCCTCCATACGCTGTAAAATTCTAGACTTTAAAATTTTGTTTGCAGACATAGGTGCTCCTCAGGTAGGTCTTTCTCAGAGTTTTTCAAACTTTGAAGAATTATAAGCAGCATCTTGCTGTAGGCACAGTTCTATTTTAAGGCTTTTCCAAACTTGAACTGCCCTAATATAGGGATGAAATTCAAGATGAGGCGGAAGGAATAGGTTTTGGAGTTTGGAATCAATGTGGTGAATCGTGAAGTGATCTCTGAGGAAAAATAAAATCATCGCGAGCTAAATAATGACTGAGGATCAGCTTCAGCTTTGCCGCATTTTTAATGTCAATAAGCATTTAAAATAATGCTACAAATAAGAATTCACAATAATGCTACATAGTACATTATTTTAACCTTTGGACCCAGTATAATACAGTCAAAGCGGGTTGGAAGTCCTCATTCTCGCCGTGTCTTCAATCGATTCACTTCATTGAAGGGATGTGCGCGCCCTTCAACTTTACATCTATACTTGTTGGCCCTCAAAATGCAACACATAATATTTGTCTGTCAGTGTGGCCTCGCAGTCCGGAATTCTCAATACCTGGATATATACATATTCAGTGACTGTGATGTTCAGCTTTCCCTAGCTTGCCCATCTATTGAGTGACGATCACTTAAGGATTTACCATATGAGTATGTACATTTGGTTTTATCAAATTCCTTCTGACAATGATGCAAAAGAAGTGATCAAAAAGTTCTTTTGTACTTTACATCGACAACTACTACTACTAGCATCATTTTATCAAAGACAGTATCCGCCTTCTACTTGCTTAATTCTCCAGGAGACATAACCCAAAATATTATGCCTTGTTATCTCAATGATGCTGTAGTTAACAATTTCTAGCATTAGTCTTTTTGTCCTTGATATCAAGGACTTCTTTCAGAAGCGAGCCTCCTAATTTCTACCAGGTCCCCCCAGCTGGATTTTCTCCCGTCTGGGATCAATGTATACTTCGACCAACGGTTTCATAACAGATTTAGCAAATGTAGTGTAGAATGCTCCTATGTCATATCTATTTGTCAATCTCTAGACACGGTACTGTGAAGCATCCCCATCACTTTTCCTGTCTTTTGTCCATAGATTCGAATTTGAGACAGCTTTTATCCACTCAAGAGATCAAGTAGATCCATGCGGCAGAATCTCCATAATAGATAACTACATTCTCATGAAGTGATGTGTACAAGTTCAAGCAATTTACAACCGCACAATGAGCAGAAGTCATATTTTGTCAATAAAAAGATTGATTAAGTCACGCTCGAGATGCAATGCCATACTAAGATCTCAAGGCCGTGTTTTGATTCAGTGGATTGGTTCGATAGACCTTTAAAAATTGGTAGCTACAGCCTCATCAAGCGCTGTGCGTACCTCAGGCTCCAAGTATCTTACAAAGTATTCAATAACCAGAACATGTTGTCTCAATAGCATCTTACCAAAACAATGGGTTAGAGAACCAAGGCTCAAAATCCAAAATTCATTTTCGAATTCAAGTCTCGAGGCCGTGTCTGATCTTCAGCTTCAAGTTAATCCAGCGAGCTTTGCATTTTCATATCTTCAATTGATCAAATGTGTGTGAAATGCTTGTGTTCGGTGCTTCCAGCTCCATAACAAAACATGACTACATTGATCTGGCAGTACAGCTAGCCTCACGAGTCATGGTCCGAGATCTACGCGCCATTACATATAATTCAGCAGGAATATGTCAAAAAACTATGTTGGCTGACGATACGCCGTCCGGTATCTTTTGGTTCAACGAAATGATCTGTCCTTCAGACAGTGAATGTTGGGACCCAAACATGATCCGATCCACAGGTTCGTCAGATTGCTTTCGATCAAGCTGTAAGAATCGGGTAGGTTTTGTCTTGGTGAAAAGCTCTTACGCGACTGTCGCCTTATAGAATCCTGTGGCACCAGACAATGTTACAACCCAGCTTTTGTACGCCACGTACGTTAATTTAACTTTGGTGAGATGATCTCTAAGATAAAAATGAGAGTCGATGAGAGGATGAAATGGACCGATATCCTGATTCTTCAGCCTGAGATCGACCGAAGACCTTGAAGGTAGTGTCTAATATTTGAGAGTTTTGCCTACTTGAGCTGTTTTTGACCTTTTAACCCAAATCGACAATAATTGATTGTATCAAAGTGGTACTTCAGCGTCCCTTCACGACTCACATTTGCCGTTCGTGGTCTATTTCCAGCCCATAATGCTTTGAGGATGGCTAAAAGACAAATCCTCTTCTCACTCAATGAAACCAAAAACCCAACTTTTTTCCATCAAGATACTTATGAGCTTTCTTGATCTTGTAAATCAATTCACATGACAAGTTCAACATCTTCATGTGAAATTGGGCACGTCATTGTCATGAGCTTGGATTTTGCCACTTTACTTTTATTCTAGATTGATCAAGATTAGTTTGTCTTGAATTCTTACTACATAAGTAACACCGCCATAGGTCAGTCACTCTTATATGTTTTTCATGTACTTGGGGAGATTCAGAGAACTGAATGGACTTGTTCACTTCCACTCATAAAATGCATCATGAAAGAATCTCTCTTGATGCCCCTGATTATCTTAGACTTACGGCTGTTGATGAGGAGATATCTGAAGATAGGCAAGTGAAATGATAGATCCGAGTGAATGTCGGACGCAATGCCTCCGATAGAAGCCGTTTTATTCAAGAGATCGTGACCGTCACCGGATTACCACTTTCTGCGAGGGTTCGAATATACTCGAATCTTTCCATCCGATTTTTTTTGTTGACAGTGAAGTGATAAATACTCAAAAAGACTGGGAAGTACCCATCTATGCGCATAATCTGCCTGGTAGCAAGCAAGTGGCTCAGGAGGGGATCCTTGAATACCCCTACAGAGGGTATTTACCAAAAATCCTACCTTTTCATGGAAAATTTTCAAAAAAATCTCACATTCCTACCTTGTTTGCCAGTACCATTTTGGTGTGTATGCCTTCGTGGCTGAGATCAGGCATTGCCTGGAAAGTATCCCGTAAAGGGGTCCAAAAGGCCCTCTGAGACTATATCTCTTTGTAACAACAAATCTGCTTGACCATGAACATTCAGAAGCAGCAATGATGTGTCTTGTGTGTAGCAGTTTGGCTTGTCTCGCAAAAGAGTACAAGGGATGCCCGGCCTACACAATGGGCAGGATTGAATCAAATCCTCATTGATCCTATTTTCACTTGCCAGTGCCATCATCTGAGTAGTTGATTTTGGATCCACTCTCAATAACAATGGTTTTGCCAATGTACATTTTTATCACTGCTCCTGCCGCCGGAGAACTACAAAGCACATGAACACAAAACCTATCCTTGTATAGACAAAATATGTTAAAGATATACGATTTCATATAGCCTTTCAACTTTTTGGCTCCAAATTCCTTGTGTTTGCTCTGGAGTGAAAAGATTGACACATGAATCCAAAGTTGAAGATGTACTTATTTTGAACAATGGAATTGATCAGATCCACCAAATGTGCAGGACTGCCGCGCGTTAAGGCAGCGGGCGGCATTCATCAAGGTCTTGGAGCCTCAAAATCCGACCTTTTTGGTCAGTACCCTCTGTAGGGGTATTCCAGGGTGCTCTCAGAAGGGACTCGAAGTAATGAATTGAAAGAATCCATACATGTATGTAGATCTCCTAGAAAGAGAGAGACATGAAACGTGAAGAGTGAGGAGAGCCTCTGTACATTGCACCACAAGGAAGATGAATTTTCCCTTGATGATCGAGATTTGATTATGGAGCACATCAAGGGGATAAAGGGAGAAACAGGAGAAAGCAGAAAATGAGAGACTCAAAAGGAGTAAGAATCTGATCGGTAGTGTGTGATGCATGACGGAGAAATTGCATCAGTGAAGAATGGTGATCGGATGATGAGTAGGTGGATTGAGCATGTGCAGGGTTTAAAATGAAGCTCGGAGTAGTGAGGGGAGAAGTAATCTTGCCTGACTTAAAATCCATTCTGTGAATAGATGATCGAGGTGATAAACAAGTGAAAAGGTTGATGATATGTATGTAAGTTGTAGCCTGATCAAAGTTTCCTTTGAGTGGAGTCGACTCCCAACCTGGATCGATTCCAATCTGATAAGTAAAGTGCAGTAAGAGTATCTCTATCTTGACCCCATCAAGTTCTTGAAGTCCTTGAAGTGATGGATCGGTTGGGGAAAGGTAATCAACTCATCAAGTATGTACACGCCATCAAAACGTCTCTCATGATCCGACCGAATGTATCAGTTACCTTACCCCACAGGAAGATAGTTATAGAATCCAATTTTTTTTACCCCAATCCATTTCTTGAACAAATTCTAGAAATCCAATTGAAGCCCACTTCTCTCGACCCTTCAAGTTCTTCCTCCTTTCAATTCTGAACTCACCTTACCCTTGATTAATTCCCAATCCCATCATTTATCCTAACCCTATTGTGATAAATAAATTCTTATTACCTAAATTGTTAGCATAAACCTTGAGTTGACCATAATTAAGTTCCCCCTATTTCTCCTGTTTAATCGAATTGATATTAAAATCAGGTAAAAAAATTCTCAACCGACCAATTTCCAAATCTCGTCATCATCATCATCGTCCTTAATAGTTAAACGGTTTTTGATTATTACCAGTCTCAAGATCGAATTAAAAAAACATCATATCTTCCTACTTATTATTCTCATACCATCTCATCGATCATCACTATTACCCACTTTCGATCATCGTATCACCAAATCAATATCATATAGAGACTTCTTCGCTTCGTTTTCTCTACCTTTCAATCTATAACGTTACAATAACAAACGTTGAACTACAATGTCTGCTAAAGGTAAGTCTCTACCTTTTTCTTTTTGAATTTGATACAAATCTGATCGATTGGTTTTGTGTTGGGATTTACAGCTATCAGAGAATATGATGCCAAACTCTTGGTAGGTTATTGGTTAGCTCGTGCTCCTCAATTCGGTGAAGCTTGTCCAGTCCCTAAATCTTTCAAATCACCTGAAGTCAAAGTCGCACAAGTAAGCCTTTGTTTTCTCTTTACTGAAATATATGTACATAAACTTTAATTGACTTCTTCGTTGGCTTGTCTTTTTTAGATCAGCTGGGATCCGGCTACCAACACTATCACACCTGATGCTAGTTTACCAGCATGGGTCTTTACTGAGAAATTGGTTGTCAAACCTGATCAACTGATCAAACGTCGTGGAAAAGCTGGTTTACTTGGCTTAAACAAAACTTGGAACGAAGCAAAGGCTTGGATCACTGAAAAAGCTGGTAAACCTGTGAATGTAGAAGGAGTCGTTGGTACTTTGTCTAACTTTATTGTTGAGCCTTTTGCTCCTCATCCTTCTGATACGTAAGTTACTACTTTTTCCGGACCTCTTCTGATGATCAGAACATTGACGATCAAATCCGATTGTGGTTTATGATACTCAATTAGCGAATACTATGTCTGCATCAACTCTGTCCGAGAGGGCGATATGATCCTTTTCACTCATGAAGGTGGAGTTGATATCGGAGATGTAGACGCCAAAGCCGCCAAAATCACCGTACCAGTAGATGGTGACTTACCTACTCGTGATGAATTGAAATCCGGTTTACTCGCCGCTGTACCTCCTCACCGTCAAGACGCTTTAGTCGACTTCTTGGCTCGACTGTACAGCGCTTATGTCGATCTTCATTACACTTACCTAGAGATCAACCCACTTGTCTGTATGGAGGCTGCTGATGGATCTCCATCCATTGCTTTCCTCGATATGGCTGCTAAATTAGATCAAACCGCTGATTATCTTTGTGGTGCCAAGTGGGCTATCGCTCGTGACACCTCTGGTCCGGTTGCGGATGCGAGTGGGGCCAAGGTCTTTGCTGATCGTGGTCCTCCAATGGTCTTCCCTGCTCCTTTCGGTCGGGATTTGACCAAAGAAGAAGCCTACATTCAAAAACTCGATGCTAGCACTGGTGCTTCTTTGAAATTGACCGTCTTGAATGCTGAGGGTCGTGTCTGGACTATGGTAGCTGGTGGGGGTGCTTCGGTTGTATACTCGTAGGTTTTCCTTCACAGAGGTCATCTCATCACATCCACCATGCTTTTCAGATACTGACAACAAAAACTCTCACTGTACTCAGTGATGCCATTGCTGCTCATGGCTTCGCACATGAACTAGCAAACTATGGTGAATATTCAGGAGCCCCGACCAAGAACCAAACTTTTGAATACGCCAAGACGATCTTAGATTTGATGACCCGAGGAGAACCACATCCCGAAGGAAAAGTCTTGATCATTGGAGGTGGTATTGCCAATTTCACCAATGTAGCAGCCACCTTCGCTGGTATCATCGATGCTTTGAAGAACTTCAAGGAAGGACTTCATCGTCACAAAGTTAGAATCTTTGTCAGACGTGGTGGTCCCAACTACCAAGATGGATTGAAGAAGATGAGGTTAATTGGTGAAACTCTTGGAATTGAGATCCAAGTCTTTGGGGTAAGTTTCTGTTATTTCTGCGTGCTCACAGTGTTCCTGATTGTGACTTGTTTCTTCCATCTCCGTTTTGGGCGTGTTTTCCTCTGTAATCTCATTAGCCCGATACCCATATCTCTTCTATCGTCCCCCTCGCTCTGGGAATCAGCAAACCTGCTGCCAATGGCCATACTAACGGTGTGACTGTCACCAACGGCAAGCACGTCAACGGAGATTCACACTCCCCCAGCGACTCTCCAACGGAGATGGCCACAGTCGTTCCCAGTAGCCGAGAAGAACACGGTGTAGTCTCCTTTGAACAAAGTGCACCGTCTAACCGACCCTGGTTCCGCCCTTTTGACGAAAACACTCGAGGATTAGTTTACGGTCTTCAACCTCGAGCAATCCAAGGCATGCTCGACTTTGACTTCGCATGTGGTCGAACAAAACCATCGGTGGCCGCTATGATCTATCCGTTCGGTGGTCATCACGTACAAAAGTTCTACTGGGGCACCAAGGAAACTCTCTTACCTGTCTATGCGACCATCGCCGAGGCTGTCAAGAAACATCCTGATGCCGACACCCTTGTCAACTTTTCTTCCTCACGGTCCGTGTACCAATCGACTCTCGAGGCTTTGGAGTTGCCCCAATTGAAGTCTATCGCTTTGATCGCTGAAGGAGTGCCCGAAAGACACGCTCGAGCAATCTTGCACCTCGCTCAGAAAAAGAAAGTCATCATCATCGGGCCTGCTACAGTAGGTGGAATCAAACCTGGTTGTTTCCGAATCGGGAACACTGGTGGTATGATGGACAACATCATTGCTTCAAAACTTTACCGACCTGGATCAGTAGCCTATGTCTCTAAATCCGGAGGAATGTCTAATGAACTTAACAATATCCTTTCCCTCACTACTAACGGTACCTACGAAGGTATTGCCATTGGTGGTGATCGATACCCCGGAACCACTTTCATCGACCACATGCTCCGATACGAAGCTGATCCCAACTGTAAGATGCTCGTCCTCTTGGGAGAAGTAGGAGGAGTCGAAGAATACCGCGTCATCGAAGCTGTTAAAGCTGGAACGATCAAGAAACCCATCATCGCCTGGGCCATCGGAACTTGCGCCAAGATGTTCACCACTGAAGTGCAATTCGGACATGCCGGATCAATGGCCAACTCCGATCTGGAAACGGCTGATGCTAAGAATCGAGCCATGAGGGCTGCAGGATTTGTTGTTCCGGACACCTTTGAAGACTTACCAGCTGCGCTCGCCAAAGTATACGCTGGATTGGTCAAGAATGGAACTATCCAACCTATGCCTGAACGTGATCCCCCTAACATCCCTGTTGATTACAAATGGGCACAAGAACTTGGAATGGTTCGAAAACCTGCGGCTTTCATCTCAACTATCTCTGATGAACGAGGAGCCGAGTTGTTGTATGCTGGCATGTCGATCACCGATGTGTTCAAGGAAGATATTGGAGTTGGTGGTGTCATCTCCTTACTTTGGTCAGTTTTACCGTCTTTCTATTCGTCGTTTCTTGACCTTTATCAGTCGAACTGATGGTTTATATCTCAATTCAGGTTTAAACGACGTCTTCCACCATTTGCGTGCAAATTCTTGGAAATGTGCCTTCAGTTAACAGCTGATCATGGACCAGCCGTTTCAGGAGCGATGAACACTGTCATCACTACTCGGGCTGGAAAGGACTTGATCAGTTCATTGGTAGCTGGTCTCTTAACGATCGGTGACCGATTTGGAGGAGCCTTAGACGGAGCTGCCCGAGAATTCTCACGAGCCAAGGACACAGGTCTAACACCTAGGGAATTTGTAGACACAATGAGAAGGGCAAATCGACTGATTCCTGGTATCGGACACAAGATCAAATCTAAATCAAATCCCGATATGAGAGTAGAATTAGTTAAGGACTTTGCTCGAAAACATTTCCCATCCAATGAAATGTTGGATTACGCTTTAGCTGTTGAGGATGTCACTAGTTCGAAGAAGGATACTTTGATCTTGAATGTCGATGGTTGTATTGCCGTTTGTTTCTGTGATCTTTTGAGGAACTCTGGAGCCTTTACTCGTGAAGAAGCAGATGAATATATGCAGGTGAGTTATCTTTCATTCACTCCCATTAATTTGACCAAGCTGAGATTATTCTTTTTTGGTTTTTTTAGATTGGTACTTTGAATGGTTTGTTCGTCTTGGGACGTACCATTGGATTTATTGGACATCACATTGATCAAAAGAGACTTAAGCAAGGATTATACCGTGCAGAACAATCTGATATCTTTATTGATATGGGAGGTCCTTCTATTTCAAACCGAGTGGTGGTTCGTCCTCATTAAACAAGCGGGAAAAAATTGAACGGTAAGCATATTCTTTTTCTAAAAGTATATAACAAATCAAGATGTTCGTTCTGATTTTGATTGGATCCTTTGGTTTTAATTTAACTGATCTTTTCAGGGACATGAAGACTTCAATTCATCCATTTTCTTATATACATCCATGAAAAGCTTTGTGTGGGAAGAGGTGTTTTTCTCAACTTTTTCTTTATGGGTTCTTTTCCTTTATTTCTTTTTTTATTATCCAGTAGTTCTAAGTAGTAGTAGTATTAGTAAATTACGTAGTATGCTTTTTTGATTCAATGAAACATTTGATGATCAGAAAAGAAATTCGAACTATCGTTTTATCTCTCTCTCCATCTTGCGAGTCGAGATTTAATAAGGGTTTGAATTTAGTGATGAGAGTTTGAGGTTGTGTTAAGGGATTGGAATTGAGGCTGTTTGAGGTAAGTAGTAGAGGAGTTGATCTCGGAAACCTTTAATTGGATTGAAACTTGGTAAGGGTCGGAGTCGGGATTTATACCAGGAGCATGATACTCGGTCTGTATAAGTACCTAGATTCGGAGCGTGACATTTTCACCGATGTAGAGTCGCTCCCTGGTACAAATCATGACGGTAAAGAAGGGCGAAGACCATCATTTGGATTGTATCTTACAAAACTCATCTTTTTCTCAGTCTCAAAACATCTCAAGGATCATTTATAGTTTCTTGGTATTGTATATAGAATGTCTTTATTTGAAGCATTGAAAAGATGATAA
The DNA here is from genome assembly GCA_002157035.1 of Melampsora medusae f. sp. deltoidis. Lineage (NCBI taxonomy): Eukaryota > Fungi > Basidiomycota > Pucciniomycetes > Pucciniales > Melampsoraceae > Melampsora > Melampsora medusae. The sequence continues at coordinate 22,076 of KZ141548.1, forward strand.
TCAAAACATCGATCAAGATGAGATATGTACGGGAAAGGAGAACGAGAAAAACAATGTCATAAAATAAATGAGTAAAAAGTTCCTGCTTCAAATACCATTCAAAAGTCCTTCAATCAAATAATCACAACAACAACCTCTTCTTGGATTGCTAAAACCTAGTGTTATCCATATGTTGAACATGGTCCTGGTGGAGGAAATTTGACCAGAATGAGCTACATAGAGTACGGAGAAGGAGAAAGCTGATTTGATTGAAGCTCTGTGAGTTGAATGAGAGTTTAATGCATTGTAGTATGGACTGATTAGATTGGACTATTGACTGAATCTGATCAGCTTAATCACTTGTCATTTTGGATTGTTATTGCTCATTAATCTTTGGTTTGGTCTTGTTTTGTTTAAATTCCAATCAAGTCTGAGTTTGATTTAGATTCCATGTTTTGTTCTTTATCATGAAAACTTCTTTAGAACATCCACTTTTTAAATTTCCAACTGAATTATGGGATCTTATCTTATCATTCATACCAAACTCATTCAAATCCATCACAACTCATTCACTCTTCATCATCTTTTATCAAAAACAACAAAAACAATCCATCATCTCAAATAATCATTTATTTCATTCTATCGTCATCAAATCTCATTCTCAACTCAGAGTCTTGATTAATTCAATTCAATCCGATGATACCTTCAAAACCTTACCTCGTACTTTTTCACTCAAAGCTTGGCGATTGAAGGATAATCATTTGTTTATCAATTTATTGAACTCGATTAGTTATAACTTAAGAGCCATTGAACTTAATATTGGACCTCTCTTTGGTCCTGATCAACTTGAAGAAGTTTTTGAAAATGAGAAATCGAACCTCAAAGTTCTATCACTTCGATTTAATCAGAATGTTTCAAAGAGATCTTGTGAGTTCCAAGTCTTTCTCAATCAACTTGGACTATGGGAATCTCTGATACTGACTTTGTTTTGTTTTTCTACCAGACGAACCGTTTTTGAAAGGAGCTTATTTTGATTCAACGATTGATTTACTTTCGAAATGGTCATCAAAAACCACATGCTTGAGATCATTTTCATTTATACAAGATCCAGCACCACCACCAATCAAAAAGAAAAAAGTAGGCGAAATAGACGAAGGAGGAATAGCACAACCGATCATCTTATTTAGATTTGAATCATTGAAAATGTTCACGAGTTCATCAATCGGTAATCAAATTGAAGATCTAAGGATCCGGATTCCAAATCGAAACCTTTTACCTTCACTTACACAGAAACTCAATAATCCATCAAGTAAAAGGTTATCAAGATTGAAGACTTTAGATCTTTCGACCACTTCTTTAAATCATCAATCTGTGCTAACCATCTTACGAACTTATCCTTCGATCGAGCACTTAATTTGTGATAGAACACATCTTATCGTTCCAGTCAGGTTTGATGCCGATCAAGAAAGAGTGACAGAAACGTTGAGGAATATTGGGATGAGTGTAGCGACTGTAGGAATCTCTAGGGCTTTGGACGCGAATAGGGCATGGCGTGAAGTGGTTGAAAAGGTTCAACTTCAACGGAATTTGATCTTGATGAATCATGATAGTAACAGAGATCATCTTCGAGATTCGAGTCAAGGTGGCACTTTGACTAGCGGAAGTAGTAGTGGGATCAATAGTAGGAGAAATCATACAAGGGTCAAGAAACCCGGAAGGAGCGCTTTCGCTAGTGGACCACTGAAGCAAGCAACAACATCAACCCCATCACCCCTGTCACAACCACAACTTACTAAAATTTTAATCGACATCCAAGACACCATTTTACCTACTAAGATTGTAATCATACCATCCAAACCTAAATTGAAAACTTTGAGTTGTGGTACAGCCAAAGTGACGAAAGAAGTTAGAAGACAATGGAAAGAATGGTTTGAAGAAGGATATAAAGAAGGGATTGAAAAATATGTGAAAAACGTTTATGAAAAGATCCATGAATTTGAAAGGAATTTAGAGCTTTGGAATTCGAAGAAAAAAATTGAAGACGAAGATGAAGAAAGAAGTAAACCGATCTTATTGAAATTTGATGATGATCTAAATTCAGATTTAAATGAAATTAAGAATCTGAAGTTTAGTGATCCAATTCTTGAGTTTCTTGATAAGTTTGGTTTAAGAATTAGTTCAGTTGAAGAAACTTTAATTGATTTACAAGAAATCGAAAGCCAATTCGATCAAAGAAACTTGAAGATTCCAATCTTTTGTTCTATACCAGATTGTAAAAGTGTAGGAAAAGTAGTTTGGGATACAGATAGAAGAGAAATTGATTTGATTAGGATTGGTGAACAATTTGCTAAATTGAAGATTGAAAAATGTGTTGTTGAAGATCAAGTTGAAAAAGTTAGGGATCTTGAAGAGGATGATCATGATGAGGTGGAAAAAGAAGATGGTGAACATTTGCTTGGGTGCGGTCATTTTGTTAATCGTAGGATTTGGGATTCTGAGTATTGGTGAAAGAAATGAACAAATTTATTGAAGGAATTTCTGTGAATGATTTGGATATGAAAGGTTGAATTCTTTTTTGTTAATTTGTTGTTCAAAGAACCTTCCTTGACTTTGATGTAAATAGTTGGCAATAGTCACTCTGATTCAGTTATGACTTTGTTGTTTGGGGGAAAGTGAAAGAATGGTAGAGGTTTGGTAAGATTTGTGGTATATTTTGTTGAGGTATCTTAACTGTTGGTTTGAGCTTGTCTTTTTACTTGTACTCTTCTCATTCAAATGTATAATTATTGATTGAAATTTGACATTGGAACAACAAATGCAGTCATACAAAACTCAATAATCTGATTATGGTACCAGATGGTATATAGGAGTATTGTTTGTCTTGATTGATGATAGAGATAGAGCCCAGACTGTAATGGATCCATCATGAAAAAGGTTATTACAACTAAAGGCTTTGAAACAGCATGTTGAGTTTGGTTCAAAGGGCAAAAGTTGATTTTGTCTGAGCAAGTAACTTTTGCAAGATGTTGATCAAGTAGCAAGGGTCAAGTTGGAAAAATCAGAAAGCTCCACCTGAGAAGCACATCACTAGCATTTGATTTTTTGAAAGTAATGAACTTTGAAGGGCTGGAAGGCCAAAGCGTATAAAATTTCAAACACTTTTTGGCCAACTTGAACCCCTCTAGTGAGATTGGAAATTCATGATATTTTCAAACCTTTCTTTGGTTGCTCAGCTTCAATGAATCAGATATGATGTCTCTAACTACAGAACTTGAGGGAATTGGAAAGCAAAATAACAAAAGGAAGTAGCAAAATTGTTGGAGTCTTGGGTGCCTTAGAGGACAGGCAATGTTGCCAGTAGGCCAGAGAATCCGGGGATGGCGCACCGCGCTGTCTGAGACACCTCAGTATCCTCCACCAACCCATGATTCATGGGTTTACCCCAAGGGCAAGATAGGGATGTGACCCGGCCCTGGAGCGACAGGGCCGGCCCCGGGTCCGGGTCAGATCTGGCCTTGGCCCTGAGGTCCTCAAAAATGTTGTTGGGCGGCCACGGGGAACAACCAAAAAGTAAACAAACGAGTGTAAAGAAAGAAAAATTGCAACTGAGGGAAAAATATTAGAAGTAACGAGTGTAGAGAAAACACAAAGGAGAAAATAAGAAAACAATGAAATCAAGCATTTAA
>KZ141550.1:0-22569 GCA_002157035.1 Melampsora medusae f. sp. deltoidis
AGTATGGCGGACAACACACCACTGTTCAGGGCCAATCAATGCAGGATGATGTGCCAAATCATCATGATGGTGAGACCCCTTGCTTTGTTTTTGAAGAAAAGAAACTCAGGCTTTGTCCTCTGATAATTACTCTGTTTTTTTGCAGACACCTTGCACTTTCATTCTCATTTTTGATTGTCACAGCAATATGTTATCACTGATTATTCCCCCCATGTCCAAGCAAGACCAGAACAATATGTCCTGCTTGTCAATGGGCTCAACCTTGACCTCAAGCCAAACCAACACATCACAAACCACGCCGCAACCTTTCATTAACCCTCTACCCAACTATTGGATCCCAGTTTCTGCAGTTGGATACTCAAACCCCTTCCTATTTGTAAACCCAGCCAGAAATGTTGGCCTACCTCTATCAACACCCAAACCCCGCCACAGCGTGCCCCAATTCACGTTTGTTGAGCCCATGGCGGGATTGACCCCAGTGAAAAGTCAATCTCACCCCAGCGCTACCCCAGGGTGAAAGATTGGTGTTGGGGCAGCGGCGCGCTTAAAATGATTGCAGCGCACCACAGGGCACCTCATGGCAGTCGATTTTGGCCCAGACATCAAAAAATTTGAATTATCAAAAGAAACCTCTTTTAAAGCAATTTTACCAGAAGCAATATTTCAATTGTGTTTCCTGTAGATGTTTTTGTTTTTACTTTGGTTTGTTTTTGAAGTTCAATCAATTGTTTATCGAACTTTCTCAAAAAACACTTCTTTTGTGTCCAAGATTGGAAAACTCAAACAATAATATTGCCAAAAAAATGGGTTTTCACTCATTTTGATCTTATACTTGTTCTTGTGGTTCCTCAATTGTTTCTATTTGGTTTCTTTGATTGTATTTAAAAAAAATTGTTGAAAGAAAAGTGATTTGGACTTGGAGTTGAACTCCCCTTGACTTCAAGCCCCCTGGGCCCCAGGGGGAACCCTGGGGTCCCATCAATTGGACAGCAGCGGGTCAGACCGCAGTAAAAATAGGGCCCCACCACAGTTTTCACCCCAGTGGAACATTGGCAGACTGAGTCCGCAGCAGGACCCCCGCGCTGCCGCAGCTCTGCCCCAGTTTGCAGTGGCGGGGTTTGGGTGTTGCCTCTATCAAACTCACAGCAACCTGCTTTCATTCCAAATCCTTTATTTAATGGACCTCTGCATCCTTTGACCACAACACAAACACAACCACTGCTTCCTAACCCGTTAGATGCAAACAACAATGGTTGTGTACTTTCTTCATCTTCTCACCACACAACAGGTATGTCTCAAAAACAGTTATCTGTGTTTATATTGAAAGAGCTTGACTGGCTTCTGTTTTGCTAACCTACATGTAGTTTCAACAGAGCCAAACACAGTGGATGATGAGATCAGTTTTGAAGATCATGACTATGAGGGCAAGTGCAACAATGATTGGAACCCTGTTGGTATGATTTGTTTTCTGTTGATGCAGCATTCAATTCATTAAATTTGACATCTATCATTGCTAGATTCTTTTAACTTTAGGGGTTGAGCCAGTCCGTAAGATGGAATTACCTAAGATTGGCAAGCAGTTTGTCAATAAGGAAGTTGGTGTGATGTATTTGCACACCATCGCAAGACATCAAGGTTACATCTTCTCTGCCAAAATTCATAAGACTGATAATAGTTGAATACTCCAGACCTATTATGAGTGTTTGGAGGCAGAAAGCCGTATAAAGATCAAAACTCCAATGGAAAATTCAAATGACTCCAGTGATCAAGACAACAAGGTCAAGGCTCACTCCAGTTCTTCTAAGAAGACTGGATGTAAGTCTGAGATTTCCCTTGATTATCACTTGAGCAAGGGAAGATGGTGGTTGTTTCCAACGGAGTCAAGAACCCAGAAAAGGACATTCACAACCACCCTCCATTTGACATGCCCTCTGACAAAAGCCAATATTTATACTACACAAAGTGGTTTGGAACTTTTCCACAAAGGTTCCGGAACAAATTTTCCAGAAAGGCAGAAATCCAGATTGTGTTCTGGCTCTCTGGACTGCAATAAGTCTCCACAACCCAACTTCACTCCAACATCCACCATCACAACTAGAGACTTCCGCTTCAATTACACCACCCAAGTCTCAACACAAAATACCACAGCCAGTCTAAACCCTTATGACTTTCCAATTTCTCAACAACAACATCAAGTCAAAAACTTTTGAACTTACTTCATTCAAGCCCAAGATCAATCTGAAGAAACTCCAATCACTCAAGTTTTGATTAATCATCATTTGAAATCAATCAATTTGATTCTCAAGACTGATTCACAATCAAAATTAGAGATGAATGCAGACGGATATTGACGTTGTTCAAGATCCAAGAGTTTGTTTTGACTTTTTTGTATCATAAATTCAAATTTTTCCTATCAATCCTCAACAGAAGCCAATATGATTTGAACCATTGTCAGTGAAGGGATCAAACATCAATTTTGTTCAAAATCAAGGAGGTTCTTCAATTCTGAAAGAGATTGACTCCCAAAGCCTTTCTATGAAAGCGTTTCTGACAATCTTTTTTTAATGTATTCAATCAACACTCCATTGAGATGAAGATGTATTTTCTTTGTCAAATCTTCTAATTGATGATCCCAAACACTTTAGATTACAATAAGCTTTCTTGTTCCAAACAAGATGCAATGTATCTGATTTATCCTGATCAAACAATCCTGATGCCGACTAATTGATCCTAACAACTGTATCAAAAATGAGAGTCAGTGTATTGAAAAAGTGATACATGATGAGAATCAGTTTATTTGATTTGATTCTAATTGTGGTGTCCTTTTTGGGCCAAAGTGTGGTGTATGATGATCAAGGTGTAAGTTGAGGAAGTGAGGTGAAAGATTTGAGAGGTGTTTGAGTGGTGAAGAGACCTCAATCATCAGTTGCAGGGTCAAAAGGGCATTCAAATAAGGTTTTCCCACAAGTCCACAAAGCCAGAACACAGCCAAAAATTTCTTTTCTGGCTTTGTGGAGAATTGTTCTGGAACCTTTGTGGAAAAGTTCCAGAACCACTTTGTGTAGGACAATTGACAACTTGGACCCAAGAACAATCAGAATGTTGCCCTGCTATCCTCAGCAGGATGTCTACCCCATCAAGTTTGAACACTCCTTGATGTACCCAGCAGATCCAACCCTCAAGTGCAGAACATTTGCAATGCTTGTGCATGTCATAAGAAGTGTTGGCTTGATGGAAGAACTCCCATTTAGGCTATTTTTGATTTAGTTACCAAGATCAACTAGGCTTTTCAAACAGTCACTTCCACAAACGGGACACTTCCATTTGTTTTGCAAGTCCTGACGCTATCAGTCTCACTTGCCGGTTCCCAACAGTCCTTGGTCTGGACTGCACATAAAAATCCAGCCATTTCAACCTCCCACTTTTCCACATTGTTGGAATAACAAACTGGCACAAATCATCCACTGTTGCAGTTTGTTTCATGCACAGTGAGGTTAAGGAACAATATGAATGGGCTATGTGCCAACCCAAGGAAATCATCTTCAATAACAATGTCAAGCCTGATCACCATATCCCAACAACCAATATCAACAAACCTAGACCCAAGGCTGAACTGCCAGCAACAACACACATTAGGTTGCCCACAACCTTTGTTACAGATGCGGAGCTGTAACTTTACAACACTATTGGTACAGTTTTCCCTGAATCAATTCATATCCTGTGCATCTGGAACATCAACAAAAACATCAGCCAAAACTGTAAGAAGGCTTTGGGATCTGAGTGGGATAATTTCATTGCAGCATGGAACACCAATACCTGGGCCGCTCCGCTCCAAATATTGGTTTTGGAGCGGTTTTGGGGTCCGCTATGACCTCCACAATTCATAGCAGAGCCTCTGCACAGAAGCCAAGACACAGGGTTTTCCATAGCAGAGCAACCACAACAAAATGATTCAAGACATTGGGGTCAAAATCTTGCAATATATTGCCCAAATACTGTGATATAGCACGAAATATAGTGGTTGTGATTTCTTTGTTCCACAACCTTTGTGAGATTTTTCTACCCTGCATAGTGATTTCATTGCGTAGTGGTTTATAGTGCCGGCTCTGAAGCGCAAGGCTCTGAAGCACAATGAAAATAGGTCAAATTGCATTGTATTTTAGAGAGGTTTGGGTATTGGGAACACTTTCTGTTTTTCATTGACTCCTGAGGATTAGGACACAAACTTGAAGGCTATGGCAATTATTGCTCAAAAACACAATATTCACATGTACCTTGAACACATGTGGCTTCATCAAAAGAACAAATTTTTCCAGCTCTTCACCTCTTCAACACCACATTTTGGGAATTCATCTACCTCTTGAGTTGAAGGTAGCCATTTTGGATTGAAAACTTTTATTGAAGGAAAGCACAATGACTTTCTTACCTGCTTCAACACCTTCAAACGCCATAGTGTGCATCAGAACAATGAGATTACAGTTTCAATTGGAATCAAACAAGGCAAGACTCTCCAGGATGTCCCTGAAGTCCTCAAAGAACTTCACAAAACTGTCAGTCATTTTGCTATCAAGAATAAAAACATAGCCCCCATCTACTAGGCTCTGGCAGGCCAGAGACTACCACTGACTTCGAGAGGACTTCATGTAAACTTCAGACAGAATTCACTGTATGTTTTCAACAAAACTTCAATATAACTTCAGGTAGGCATAAGATACAGCACAAGCCACCTGGAAGATGTGGGGAAAGGATTGATTTTGGATTCACTATCTACGGCTTTGATTATTCTTTTTTTCCTTTTGTTGTTCTGTCTCTGTCTTGTATCTTGTAACCACTGATACTCTTTGTGCGCTTAAATTAATTGAGAGAATTCAATTAGTTCACAAACAAACCAAAAGTATTTCACTTGTGAATCAAACATTGGCATTCTAAATATTTTGAATGTTTTGATTGGATCATTAAGCCAGTAAAGCACCTTTCAAGGCTTTAGACAACAGAGAGACATATGATAGTAGAGACAAGAAGACACCAAATCTGATCTGCTTTGGAAAAGGAAAAACCGGGCAGCAGCGCGTTTACCGCCCGGAAGGTATCCGGCAGGGTGGCATTGGTTTCTTTCATTCTGGGTGGTAAATAGTGGTTTCCAAAATTTCTTGCCTAAAACCAGTGTATCTTTAAATTGGGATACCTCAAAAGGTGTCCCGGCTTACAAAAATACACAAATTTTACAACAACGGGCAAGTTGTCGTAGCGTAAAAATACGTAAAAACATCAAAGTTGACACCCCTTGATGTTTGAATGTGTGCACATAACATGAGACTTTGGTTTCTGCAGATTAGTTGACTGTGCCATTTATACTTCATAAACACAACACGCCTAGGGGATGACTATTTGAGTATGAAAAACATGGAACCACAGTCATGACAAGTGAATCATTTTGATGCTTTTCTTAAATTGTTAGTTGCATTGGCATTCAAATACTAAACCAGAGAAAGTTTACATGACAGGGATAATGGCATCTGAAGATGCGCTTCAGGGTTTCATCAAATGATTAAATTTATGGTGCACATTGTCTGTCTACTCATTCACCCATGTACAATTGAGTCTTTTCTTGAGAAGAGGGATTAATGTAACATGAATTTATTTGATTTCAAAATTGTGGGGTTTCATGTATCATACTCCATTTAAAGATTTATGCTGTGCATGATTAAGTGCAATCCAACTAAAAATACATTCAAGCAGCAAGAGCGTTGATCCCTGTAACAGCAGCAACAGCTATGAGACAAAGATTTGTAGGCGCCTTAAGAAAGCTTGAGGCGCTCGTGTCGTTCTGATAAAGTTACAGATTAGTTTGATGGGAAGCTCAAATCATATAAACCTTGAAATACTTACAGTAGATACAGTATTGTCATTTTCAGGTGTCACTGGAGGTGCGATGGAGCCGGTGGCTATTGATTTGCAAGAATGAGTTGGTTGTGGATTGACATGGTAAGCCAAAGAAGCGATCGGATCTGATGATCCACTTTTTCAAGTTAAGCTTTACTTACAAGAAGGACTATCAGATTCAGGTGATCCGGCTGGCACTGGGTAGAAAAAGTATGAGTCAGTCAAAGGGGCAAATTATGTCTAATAAATCGTAAATTGAGTTACACACCCGGAGGCACACCAGGACAAGTACATTTTCCATCAGGAGATAAAACTCCAGGTACCGTTGATGAGCCAGCCTGATGGAAAGAAAAAACAATTAGGTCGAATAAGTCAAGAAGATAGTAAGAAAGAAAACATAAGACTACGAGACATAAAAGCCTACCATCGATGAAGTAGTATCCTTTCCACCGCCTCCTTGTTTGGTGGGCATCGCATCACCTGATGAAGCCGGGTCAGAGTCGCTGAAACTTAATCCCGCGGGGGTATCAACAGCGGCGGTTGCAGTAGTGTTTGCCATAGAGTCCTATCACGATAATGTAGGACAGACAGTCAGTGAGGGCTTTCCTAGCGGATGGCAGCTGTGCAAGAAGTGTAAATACAATCTACCTTGGAGGGCGCCATAGCTGCGGCATCGGGAACATCGCTCGAACATAAAGCCATGCATAACAAGCTGCTCAAGATGAGAGATCGAAGTAGAGTTCCCTGAACCATTTTTGATGAAGTAGCAATAAAAAGTAAGGTGAAAATTTAAAGATTTAGTGCACTTCAATGGTAGTTGTTTAAGTTTGTAAAGTTTTGTAAGTATTGATTTAAGTGAGAGAAGGAAAGGATAGGTGGATCAATATCCGGAAGCTATGTTGAACCGAGCTTATATAGGAGTTGAACAAGGAGTAGTAAGACTGGCGGCCCCTTCAGGCTCAGCCAATTGCAAAGGCTTGATGATCTTTGATTTGAGCGCGTATCATAGGAAATTCTGGTAGCAAGTATGTTATGTTGGTAACCAGATGTCTTCAGAGATCGTTGCTCTGTTTTACGTGGTGTTTCGTGATACTATTACGAAGAGACAGAGACATTTTTGCAAGGTGTTTCTCCCATGATGAAAGTCGCGATGGATTTCAAATGTTTGAGATGATCTTTATTCCTTCATCACAGTCAAACGCAGGTTATATCAATCCTCTTTGGAAGATTTTGGGTAGTCATGACTCATGAGCTTCATGAAGCCGAATCTTCACACAAGCGGTCTTTCTTTCACGTCATCCAAGCAGGCACGTCACTCTGCCTTAATTTACTTTGCGCAGCACATAAAAGGCCCTGTGCTTGATTGGGAACCGTCGTTTCAATTGGGGTAACAAATCCCGGACGATGATGACCTTACAATGTTCATAGTTAGGTATATCATCGAGGAAACATGTAAAGCTGTGGTTTATTCTAGGACGCGTCTTTTTTGTCTTAGACAGCTAATGAAACTCGATTTTATCAGAGGCAGGATTGTGGACAGGCGCGTTGTGCAGATCATTATTTGCTCCAAGGTAGTAGTAGTAGTAGTAGCGAAACAGTAGATGACTTAACTTGAAGCTGAACGCTATAGTGATGTTGGTGTTTCCTCATTGACAAAACAAGGCCCCAATCCAACTTAATCAAGTCCCTCCAGCCGATGGAGGAGGGACTTCTGGAGGCTTGGGGGGCCTTGTGTTAAGCTAGGGCTTCGGGCCCAATGTCCCTCAAGGCGTGAATGCCTTGCAGTGACATCACTCACGTGGGTGAATCAACTTATGGAATGCAGAATATATATATGTATATGTTTTGAGACGCGGGCTCGATCTTGATTTAACGCTTGTTTTTAGTAGCTGAATTAGCTAAACGTTATTTCACAAGATGGAGTTCAGATTTCCACATGTATGTTGAACAAAACCATGAATCTGTTTCAAGCGTTGATGGGTTCTGGAAGGATTAATGCACACTTTTATTGAAGATTTGGATCAAGGCTTCTTTCACCAGTTTCATAGAGGGGCCCGAGTAGTAACTTCAGATTTAAATCTTCAACAATTCACTCCGATACAAACAAAGGTGTACCATGAATCATAATCTTCCTGAAGCAGATCTACCATCATCTCTTCCTGCTATATTTGTATACTTCTCTGACAAATATGAGCATATCTTAAGCACGTGTCTGGTATCAGGAATTTGGTACATTAATGTCTGTTGAACAAAAAGGTTACCTTTGCAAGGAAGGACCAAAGGCAGACTGAGGGCGCGTTCACTTAAGCAATTCCTGGTGAGAAATTGCATTCTGCAGAATTTAAAGTGTCTATTTGGTGGTGCATATTTCATTTTGCATGAATTTTTTTTACAAATTGTGATTTCTGGGCAGAAATTCCTTAAGCAAACGCGCCCTGATAGTAATACCTAAGATTTGATTGCATGTATCCTCCATATTTGCAAAGTCAAGTAGCAGGAATAGATTTTGTAAAAGGTGCAGTGCGCAGAAAGTGGGATTCGGATGTCACCCTGTCTGCAAAGGTTACACAAGAGACAAAAGTGACTCGAGGACACAAATTCTCCAAAACATGCACCTCAATCAATTGATCTTCTCTGGTCTTTACCATGGCTAGGAGGCTAGATCTTGGAAACGAAGAGCTCAGGAAGGTTAACATTGTTCTTGGTTTCTAGTCTTGTGAATTTGAGATTCTTTTTCTCTCCAACGAAGCGGAGGATGTACCTTGAAGGTATATAATCTGAAGTGTAATACCATGTGCTCAGCAGGAATGTTGATGAAGGCAATCGGGCACTTAGTTTCTTGATTTTCTTGAAATTTGATTCTTGAAGTGAAAGCCTTTGTTTACCGTTGATTACCTCTGTGACGTCATTTAGCCAAATGATATCAGACTCACACTTTTTCTAAATTTCCTTTGATTGTTCTTTTCTTTATCCACGACCGGTAAAATAACAGAAATGGTCAGTCAATCCTAATAGTAACCATTTTCACCATACATACATCAACTAAAAACTTTTGTTTGTTGTATCTTGCAAAATGTCCTTTCACTAACCTCATCTGACTAACATTCACAACTTGGGGTAGGCCTATCTTCCACATCACCTATTCTGTCCTAGTAAATGGCTATGTGAGTTTTATTCCTGTTGATATGAAAGGTGTTTATGCATCTGACTGTGTCTTACCGTGTCACTGTAGGTTAGATATTGGTAGTAGACATGGTAGTCACACTCGAACAAGGAATAGAGGACTACATTCAATGTTAATGTGATTTGCAGTGGAGGCCAAAGCAATAATGAATATCAAACACCACGCAGTTTTTTCACATAAGGATTATAACTGGTTATATACTCTTTTGAATTTCTTCAAAAACTCTCGAATTGCATATTGATTTTTCGTGTCTCTGTCTAGGGTATCTTTCCCGTGGATCGTAGAAGTGGGTTTGATGGAAGTGATGGTGGTTAGTTGGATGTTAAAATGAAGTGAATGGACGACAAATTTGATTGATGTAATGTGTTAGTTGATAATCCAATTTCTTTTGATCTCGACTGATCAGAATCCAACAACCAAGTGAAAAAGACACGGAGTTCATGTCAAAATTAGACTCAAAAAAGTTGAAAGGAAAGTGGAAGTGTTGTTTTGTACAAAAACAGTTTTAATTTTACAGCATCACCAGTTACATAGAAATTCGTCTAACTTCAACGCCAACTTTGTTTTTCACTTTCACTTTTATTCCCAACACTTCAACAATTCAATCTGAGATCAATACCTTGTCAACTCGATTCAACTCCAATCAAAAGGACGCGACACATAGGATCAAGATCCTATCAGCACAAACGAGCAAGTTTGTCCTCAGAAATCAATCTTTTACTACGACTTAATATCCTTGATCAGTAATTCTCTCATACATATCATCGTCATCTTCACCCTCCAAAGCGCAAAACAATATGGCCAATTCAAGCAAAAGATCTCATTCGCCTCCTCTTCCACCTAATGCAACCTATCATCACCCTACCATTACTCTCACCATTCTTCCATCAGCAAATCGATTTGTCGCAGGCTCGAAACTCACCGGTATGCTCGAAGTATCATGTAAAGATCAGAATAAAGTAGCATTGGGTCAATTGGCTATTGAATTCTTTGGTGTTGAAGGTCATTCTTCTTCCTTCTGCATCTTTAATATCACGTTTCTTTGACGCGTCAAGCTAACAAACTTTCCGTTCCCCCACCAATAGAACTCAAACTACGCGATCACAGCGCTCAAACTTCGATCCATGGACCGCATAAATGCTTGTTTCAAGGCCCAGCTATACCCCCAAGTAATGCAGTAGCTACATCTGAAGCTCCCATCGCTGGTCATTGTTAGTCTGATCTTGAACTTGAATTTTTCTAACGATCTGTCTTCCTTCACCTTCACTCTTTGACATGTTTCATCCTCATTTAACGTTTTAGATTATAAAGCTCTTCGTGGTCGAACAAAGTTTCCATTCTCGTTCCCACTGCCTTCTAAACTTCCCTCATCTGCTACCTTTGAGCAACTAGGCGCGGTTTGTTACACACTTAAGGCTACTTGTCAAGTCTTGACTATCAAATCTCAACAAAACGTCGTTGTTACTGCAACACGCTTAATTAACATTGTTACTCGAAGGCCTGATTGGTCTTCACCTGCTCTCCTTCACGAGCCAGTTGAGGCAAGGGCTGAGATCCAGGGTGCGAGTGGTGGTGGTGGTGTATGGGCTGAACTCAAGATGGACAAGCGACTTCATTGGAATTCGCTACCCTCGCCTAATCCTGGTCTCATCCAAGCTGTCTTGAGTGTTAAAAACAGCTCGCGTAGATTGGTAAGCGCTCAATAAATGGTAATTTGATCATTATGTCGAACTTGACGCGTCCTCTTACATATTCTGTCAGTTGTCGGGTGGAGTGACAGTGAAGCTATGTAGGCGTTTGGTTGTTTCACAAGACTCTAAAGCAGAGAACCCAGTCCAGGTGGTTTGCACAAAGACACTACGTGGACCTGAATATGAAATCCCAGCAGTCCCTGGACAAACGAAAATGATTGATTTGACATGTCCACTCCCGGCTATCATCGAATCTGACAAAGCCTCAACCTCTAACGAAGCTGAGTGCTTCACGGCCTGTGGTATGACTCTCTTTACCATTCAGGTTTTCTTGAGGGTTGAAATCGAACTAGGAGCGTTGTCGTAAGCATTCTTATGAACTGAGGTATTATGAGAATCACTAACAAATGTTGTTGGCGTTGATAGGGAAGACTTGGTAATCGAATTACCCATCGAGATCGTACACCCAGCATCTTTACCCCCTGAAGCATTATGTGAACCTACTCCGACCACCATCGATCATATCCGAAGCCCTGATCCACTGGCCATCCCTCATCATAACCCATCAAATCCTTCTAGACCTGCCAGCCACACTTCTTTTCGATCTAGCTCTCCTCATCCCATGTCACTACAACCAGGCGGTGGTTCACGCTGTGGCTCGCCACAGCCTGATTGGCCCGATGCTCGNGATCTGGGGCCCCGTCACCTGTTCCAACTGCTTGCTTTTCACCCTTACCAACCCCTCGTCACTCGCCGCTTCCCTCTGCAAGATTTTCTTCACCTTTTCCGTACTCATCAAGCCCTGCATACGAGCCTGCAAATTCGGCTAGGCCTAGTCTTCCATATTATCCACCCACACCTGTCTGGTCTGCTCCCGTCACACCCTATATATCTGATGTACCACCTGAAACGACCTATTGTCAGCCACACGTCCACTCACCGTGGCCGGAACCTTATCAACCGCCGCACTCAAACTCCTATTCCCCATACCCGGATCCCGGATCCAGTCAACCTCAGCCTGTCGCGTCCTCTTCGATGAACACAAACTTGTTTTCCCCTCCAGCGACCCCGTGGTGTCGAAGAACGGATACTGTGCCAAATCTTGAGCATCAGACTCCTGTCTCTTCTTACTTCGCCTCTCCAGGTCCCATCCCATCATCTCAACCCTTGGATACATCACGCACGCGACGGCATCAATCGCTACCGCCAACTCCGGCACTCTCCCTTCAGTCTGGGAGCTCTGGCATTCCACCTTCCGGATACAGCGATGACAATACATCAAATATCCGAGCAGGTCTAGAGGATAGAGACCCAAGGAACACGCCGCTGGGGTCTGATCGGCGAATCTCCATGCCTATGATGAGTCCGGAGCTTCAAATGTCAGTTTCAGTCAGGAAACGTGCCCTTCCTACCCCACCTTTGGGTGCTCCCATCACCACGTCACAAGGTGAGTAATTCAAGGAACTTGCAGACTCTTGGACAATTGGGTCTGGCAGTGTGTAGGCTTATACTGACTCATTTCACTTGGCATTGGGAATTTCAAAGATGAACAGTATTCATCATGGTCAAATGCATTACAATCAACTACCAATGTCAAACAATCACAGCAAAGTGAGCAGACAAAATCTGATCATTCATTTGGTCATTTCTAGATTGGTTGACCGAATTATGCACGTATCTTTTGAAGACGGCGATACTTGTTGGAATTTGCAGCAGTCCATGTTTTCGGATCATCGACAAAGTACCCCAATGGGATCAAGAGGTCAGCGCGGCCAATGATCCCTTACTCTTATTTTTATTGACGTTCTGCTTTCTCGCTCACCAGCCCAACCCGATATAAATTGGGAGCAATCCTCTTACGCTCACGAGATAGCCTTGGATCAAGTTTCTGAGGGTATGTGCTACCACTGTTACTGTCCCTCAACGTCCCAATGAACTGAACATGTCCCATCTTTGGCCTAGGTCTGATGAATGCCTTACATTCAGAGACTCTCGAATTGGAGGGCGTCGTTCCAGAGCGAAACATAGTTTCTCAATGGAATTTGCAGCAGTCCATGTTTTCGGATCATCGACAAAGTACCCCAATGGGATCAAGAGGTCAGCGCGGCCAATGATCCCTTACTCTTATTTTTATTGACGTTCTGCTTTCTCGCTCACCAGCCCAACCCGATATAAATTGGGAGCAATCCTCTTACGCTCACGAGATAGCCTTGGATCAAGTTTCTGAGGGTATGTGCTACCACTGTTACTGTCCCTCAACGTCCCAATGAACTGAACATGTCCCATCTTTGGCCTAGGTCTGATGAATGCCTTACATTCAGAGACTCTCGAATTGGAGGGCGTCGTTCCAGAGCGAAACATAGTTTCTCAACCAGGCCGACTCGAGACCATTGGTGAGGCGGGAGAGAGTCGTATAGGCACTATGGATGCCAATCATGTTTCTAAGGAACTTTTAGAAGCACTATGTGACTCACCGGGAATGATCAGCCACACCAGGGGTATGAAACCAAGAAGGTCTGAAGGTAGCGATAGCGTTCAAACTCTCGAAGATTTCGTTGCCGCTCAGGATGATCTTCGTCAACAAACTCCAGATCAAGCTTCAGAAGCCCCGAGCACCTCAACTGAAGCTGATGGTATGCAATCAAATTCCAACGAGGATGAAACTAGTTTACCACCCTCATGTGATTCTCGGAGCTCTCATTCTCGAGACAATCCACCGCCGGTGTCCACCAACAAACCCAAAGTGACGAAGAGTCCATCAGCTGGTCTACTCCATTTGGCTGGCTTCCTCAATCGAGCGAAATCTACAAACACAATGGTTAACGAAACACTAGATCAAAAGCCTTTCAGAAATGTTTCTCAAAACTTGTCAGTCGTTCCTGGCCCACAACCCGAGTGTCCTACGACTTCGAGTCATACTGGTACTGCTGGCGCTCTGAGAGTCAAGTGCTCTGGAATCTCTTACAATCAAGCTTTTGTTGATGCGGTCGTCCCCCCTCTCAAGTTGGCAAAGTCGATTCCCGCGTCTTCAGGCGAAAAAGATCAGGCCAAAACGCCAACCATGTCGAACTGGGTACCACCACCGTCATCTACTCCCCTGCTTCGCTCCGTCAATGGTGATGATCCACTCAAACTATTGGAGGACGAAAAGGCTGATGACCAACAGCTACCGCGGCAACCTGCTGTACCTCCCGCTGCTCTGTTTCCCACTTTTGATCATCGTCATCGTCGGCAATCTTTACCTGATTGTTCCGCAGTGCCTGTGCGCCCTATAGTGACTACTCAAACACCGCTAGTGGTTAAGAAGCGAAGCTTGAAGAAAAACGCCAGTCAAACGAAGAGAATGAGTCAACCACCCCCTGCGCCGGTCACCAGCGTCCCTTCCCCAGTGAATCAAGAGAAACTTAAACCCTCGGCAACAGAAAAGGTTGCGCGATGGTTGAATGAAGCCGATAGCGAAGAAGCTCGACATGTCAAAGTTTTAGAAGACGTTCAACCCCGGAAACCTTCAAAATGGAGTGCCCTTGGTATTGAGATGGCAGATGAGGAATTGGTTTCGAATCATTTGAAGGCTACAAAGGAACCGATCACCTCGGATCAGGAAAAAGAATCTGTGACTCCCCTCAAGCCAACTGATGAACCGGTGCCTCGAGTTTTTCCTAGTGCACCTTTCCCTTCCTGTAAGGTTTTGACACCTGAACAGTCCCCGCAACTCCCGATCATCTCACAATCAAATATCGAAATCAGTGCACCTAGGGCAATCCGACCCATTTCGATACAATCGCCTATTTCATTTGCATCCCGATCGCCACCGATAGATAAGAGAATATCCTCTGTCAATGCATTGGTAGAAAGTTTTTCATTAAAGACTGGTCCTACCCCGCCATTACCCCGGAGGCCATTACCTACCCCTCAAAGAGCTTCATCTATTGATGCACGAACGGTAGGAACACGGCCATTGTTTGCTTCCACTGGTCCATCATCTGCAACCTCAATAAAAAATACAGATCCAAGAAGTTCAAAGCTCGATTTGATACCTTTTCCTACTAGCGATACAACCCAAAGAGAATCAATTGCGGAAGAAGCAGAAAGTCTGAAATCTAGCAGAAGGCATAGTAGCTACATTGTTGAATCGCCTACAAATCCTTCAATCATAACACTCTCCAGAAAATCAAGAACTAAAAGACAAATTTCACCTAGTGTGATTGATATCATCAGGCAAAGAGAAGAAGAAAAGGAAAATGCAGAAGGAAAAGAGATGATTAACAAAGAATTACTTTTATCAATTGAAGCAACAAATGCAGCTGTACAGAAAGCTACTTCTAAGACATTATCTACACCGACCTTTACTCCGTCACCTTCATTGAATTACTTAAGAACATCACCTTCCAAGAGGAGTCTATGCGTATTACCTAATGTAGTAGAAAGTTTTGATAAAGAAGAAGAAGGCAAAATTGAAGAAAGACAAGATGAAGAAGAAGGAACGGAAGAAGAAAGTGAGGTTAAGTTGATTTCCACTAGATCTTTATCTATTAATGATCGATGTGATAATCGAAAGAAACAAACCGAATTTATCATTCAAACTAATCATCATAGAATGATGAATATGAATGTAAGGAATTCGATTAGTAGAAGTAGTGAATCTTCTGAAGCATCTTCACTTCAATCTAATCCTCAAAAAGTGGGTAAAATAACTGATTTGATTAAGAGATGGGAAATCAAGTGAAGTTGGAAACCGTGAGGACCTTGAAACCTTGTAGACTTCTTTGGGGGGGTATATCATGGACAATGTCATCTTTTGGAGGAGGTTTTTTGGGATTCATTTGAGGAAGAGCAATTTTTCGTTGTAAGTGATGGACTGATCGAAATGGAGAAAAGTGAAGATGTGAAGATGTTTTAGTTTTAATTTTAAATACAATGGTGAAATATCTTTTTTCGTTATATACCTTAATTTTTGTTCGTTCCTTGTCAATTTGAATTTTCTTTTATCTCTTGAAAGATTCTTGATCCTATTCTCTTTTTGTTTGATTACATCCAATTTGTTGAATATCCATAATCATTATTATCATTATTATTATTGATTGATTTATTATACATCTCCTTTTGTATTTGTTTTCTTTTATTGAGAAAAGATTAAGTGAAACAGTTTGACTCTTAGCATATGACACAGGTTGATGAAGAGAGTGATTTTGAGATCAATAAATGAAGACCTGAGGATCTGGCAAACAAATTATATTTTAAATGAGATCAAGCTTGTATGTACAGTCGATTTCAAAAAGCTTGAACGAGGTTTGCCCGCAAAATTGGCGGCAAATGCTTTTCAAGCTTTGTGAGCTTCCCGACGTCTTTGACCCGCTTTGTAAATACCAAACATAGCCTTAGTTTATCAAAAGTCAATGATCGACAATTCAAGCACTCGGTTTTGCAAATGGAGCGGATCTGATACCCCAACTGTAATGTTTTGAAATGATGTAACCAAGATACGGGATTTACATTTACAATGTTGTTGGATTAGTGATAGTTGTTAGGCGAATAATGTTGTTTAATCAAATTACTAGTTTCATTGTATGTATATAAAACAAGTTGTTATTTGTATCTTTTATGTTTCTTTATCGAATTATTAAAGTTTTATTACTCACTCATAAATCCTAGCCTAGTCTCTTGATAAAAGAGTTATGCTCGACAAGAACTTGGACCTGAGCCATTACACCTGAGCCATTACACCAACTCCCGAGGATCAGCAACGGAATCGGAGTGAGGCCGACACCAGCAGGTCAGCTGGCCCAATATGGGGACTTTGAGAAAGGAAGATTGGATTTTCACCTTACAATACGTGCAATGTGGGCTCACATTACAGATGGAGGGTGGATCTTTGAGGCGCCAGAACGAAGTGAAGGAGCGGAAAGACATGTGCAACATGATCTTACATTCGTGGCCTTCCAGCCCTATCACGCCACCCAACTTTTTGAATTTGCAGGGAAACGTAAAAGAAAACTGTAGGCTTATCTCATCAACAAGGGAAGAACATAACTGACTGAATTTTGTAGTATTGATTGGGACCAACGTGTGTCTCCCGCCCCTGAAAGGTGAAATTGAATTAGGAACCTGACTACGGAAGTTCAGAACTGAACGGATCGGGAGGGAATGGCGAAAATTCTTCTCAACATAAAACAGAGGAATGCTCAGGCTCAGCGGGTTGTTCCCCTTTTCTTCTGTTATCAACTCAGCTTCTTAATTGTGCTATCGTCGTCCTCATTCATTTCTAAACATCAGCTTTCATATTTCCTCATAGCAGACGCTAGTCCTATTTGAACTCTCAGATACCCCATCTATCTTGATAATCCTCATATTCTCCCACAATCATCTACGCGTTGTGTCCAGGTTCGAGTCTCATCTTCATTTACATTGCATTCGCAACCACTCTGACGGTGATGATGACCTCTTCTTACAGTTCAACGACAATGTGTCACTCTTTTTTCAAAAATGTCTGTGCAAGGCAGTTGTTGACTGTCTATCTGGCCAGTTCCGCCCTTCTACTCGTAGGGTAATGCAGTTTGCTTGATTGTCTTTTTCGCTGTCATATCCCTAACTTCTAACATTTTGTTTTGACTCATCGTCCGTTCCGCTGATTTCAGGGCGCGGAGACAAGCCTCCAGAAGACAGCTTCCCGTCGATACTTCCTCTGTTTCGGTTGAGACCAGTTTCTCTGTTGACTTGCAATCACGTCAATTCTCCCAAACCTCAGAAAAACATAGTAGCATAGTGGTTTTTGGCGCTAGTTGGGCTGGTGAGTCACAAGTTCATCGTATGTTTGAGGGTCGAGCTGATAGTGTCTTATATTTCTACTTGCTATCATCACCCTATAGATAATGCTCACCCTCGGCCTGACAAATACAACGGAACATTACGAGGTTAGCAAAACATTTGCGCAGTCCCCTCACATATTGCAAGGAACTCATGTATCTCTCTTATATAAAAAGGTCCACCTTATTATAAGGGAAGATACTCTAATGGGATCATTTGGGCAGAGTACTTGGCACAAAGTCTTCTCACTGGCCAAAACATTCCACTATTAGATTACGCCTAGTACGTGTGCATGACTGGTTATGTCAACGCTTGATTCAAAGAAGCTCATCTCAATTTTTTTTTTGATAATTTTAAGTGGTGGGGCAGTAGCTAACAACAACTTGACTTACACTGACAAGCCAGATACCAAAACACAATCAGAGACTTATATCTCCGATGTTCGTAATGGAAAAATCAATCGAGGAAACGGTCCTGTCTTACATTTCTGGTGGATTGGACTCAACCAAATGACTCAAATATGGACCGATGCTATTAAGGCAGACCCCACGGCCCGCCAGCCTGAAGTTTTGGCTAAGGCTCATAGTCGAGTTGACGAGAATATCGCCGAGCTCAAACGCCAAGTGATTAAAGTGAGACAAGACCCGGCTGTGCAAAAGTAAGTGTTGAATCATATCTTGCAAAATAGCTAGCTGTCTAATGGTTTCTTCTCTATGATAGAGTTCCATGCGACTTTTTCATAGTCCCAATTCCCAACATGGCGGAAGTTCTTACTTTCCAATTTCAGGCTGTCGACTTATCCAAAAACGTAACGGAGCTCACCAAAACATACACGGAATTCATTGGTGATCTGAGTCATAGATACAACCAGGTCAGAAATTTATTAACCAAGTAATCAACTCATGGAATACTGATGATGGCGTGATGCCTGTCATTTCTTGTCTTCAGGGTATTGCTCGATTTGTGTCTGAGATGCAAACAAAAGTCAAATCTCCGACAACTCCAGGTTGGGTGAGAACAATGGACTTTGAAAGCTTTTGGAAAAGTGCCATGGATGATCCAAGAAAGGTGAATTACCCTCCCGCTCTAAATAGATTCGTTGCTACATCTGTTCCATCGATCAACACACTAAATTTGATTCCAACATTCACCTTTGGTTGTAACAGTATCAATTGGAAGTTTCGGACAAGGCCTGCCTGCAAGATGTTAATGGAACTCAAGTCGCATGTCCTAATCCAGAAAAATATGTATATTGGGTGAGTGACTACCATTTTATATGTCCATTCTGTTTGTCTCAGTAGATTGACCCATCACTCTCCCTCAGGACACACTTCATCCGACGACCGCAATGCACAAAGTCATCGCGAGTAATCTTGTTCCCGCCATCAACGTCGATCGACTCCTATGATTTAATAAATCACAGATAATATGGACACAGGTTGAACTAACATAGAACGGCAAAAAGATATTGGATCACATCTCATCCTCAGTTTCAAGAGGAAACTCCAACAAAATTTCACAAATCATTGCCAATATAGTTGATAATAATAGACTGCATAAATCACATTGCACATTGGACTTTTTCAAATTATAATCATAATTTAAATTCCAATTCGATTAGTTAGAGAAATTGCAGAGGATTTCAATGAGACTAAAGTTTGTATGAGAGCAGAGCCCATCTGTCTCGACGCCCATTTTCAGAGCTGACTGTGAGCTACTCCCACATGAGAAAGTCAGACACCTTCGCGTCAATACGTGCAGTATTATCCTTGAGTAAACGCGGTGTGAATTATAAACAAAATCTACAATTGACTCCAGAGAGTTTGCGTAGTAACAGCTGATGGCTAGCGTGGAGGAATATTTTGATCAGGGCCATATTGTGCTCAGACCCCCAGCTGACTAGCCTGAAAAGTTTACATATGATATTATATTGAAACAAGCAATATAGTTAGGGTTGTGATATGGATGAAGAAGAATTTGATGATGTGGCCCAATACATAGTTACTGACACCAGTGGGAAGACCACCAAATTCAGAGCTAACGCCCTTGAGTGCCAACTCTGGCCTTCTAGAACAAACTTCCCGTGTCATTACTTTGGTTTGTTTTGGAGGGTGACAAAGAGAAGTCTTGATGTTTTTTGGCCAAGAGGGGATTGTAGTAAAGATAACAAGAATAAGCAGTGCTTCTGTTGTAGAAAGTATCACATGGAACATAGAAAGGGGCCAGATAGTGTTTGAAGCAATCTCATGCTACTTTACCATGCCTAGAGTACAACTCAATCAAATCATTTCAGGCCTGGATTCAAACATGGATATTCTACAAAGTTAGACCTTTTTAGATAGATCAGACAATGAACTTCATAAAATGCCATTGTCACATTGGTCCATTGAGCTAATGGTCCAATGCCTGCATATCAAGTAATGGGAGAGACGAGCAAATTAGCATTTTGGACTCAACTTACCAGAGATATATGGATTCAATTGATGCTTACCAAAATTTCATCATATTTTGAATTGGGCCTGCAATGGGCCTGAATCTCTTGAAAGTCAAGATCTTCAAAGAATTGTAAACTTCAGCCATTACCAATCAGTCTTTGAAATTCTAGTAGAGACAAAGTGTTGAAAGTTCAGTAATTTTGGAAAAGGTCTACCCATAGGCTTTAAACCGCTACCCCAAAAAACCCATTTGGTTGGCATGTGCATAATCATAGTCCAGACATTTTTGGAGATGGGCCATTGAACCCATAAGAGCATCCACAGTGGTGGGCTCCAAATTGGAGCTGTTTCCCAATTTGGTGACTGAGCCCTGATTTGTTGCCGCAATGGCAGTCCCTATTGCCAATTTTTTTTGTAGCTGGCTTCAAACTTTGAGCTTTGGGCTACAAATTTGGCAGAAGAGTCAAGTGAGGGACTTACCGCCAAAAAGCAAATCATGGCCTGAGAAGTAGCCTGTATTTGATGAAAATCTCTACATCAAGTTTACCATTTTCTTTCCAGATAAACGCTCCTTGAGCCAAAAGGAAAAGATAACAGCAAGATCCCACCACATATCCTACAATTTCAAACTCCTTTGTATCTTGTTTGGAACATGTCCCGTTGGGTGAGATTGGACTTTATCCCCGGTTTTTGAGAAATACAGGTGCTGAGCGGGCTCATTCCACAGAAAAAGTGAAAACAACACACATTTTATCACCCAGTAGCAGGAGTTGCAGACAAGTTCTGGGAGAGCTTGAAATTGTAATGTATGTAATGGCCCTTTGCCATCATCTTTTGACTTTTGCTAAAGGAGTGTATATTTAGAAACAAAATGGTAAACTGGACGTAGAGATTTTGAAGCCAATACAGGCTACTTTTCAGGCCATGATTTGCTTTTTCAAGGGACTTGATTAAGTTTGCAAAAAGCTGGGCTCCAAATTCCTGCACTTGCGCAATCCCATACCTCACAAATGTAAGCCCACACACACCAATCTCAAAGTCTGTGTAAACACATAGAATGTACACATTTGAAGCCCAAACAACTGCATGCGGATTCAGGCTGGGGGCGCGTCCCGTTTGTAAAAGGCGCGCAAACGTGCCTTGTTTGGCTTCAGAGCAGTGCTAGGCGCGTTTTCCAGGTAAATAAAACTGTTGGGGGTGTCTTTTGGGTTTTTTTAGGTTTCTGAAGGTAATATTCAGTCAAAAATTTCCTGATTCTACTTCTCCCACCTTGTAACTTGAGTTGTATGTGATTATGGTACTTTCAATCTAATAATTGTACAACTATGGTAGTCAAACCTGTGCAAAAACCATGCAAAAACCATGCAAGATCCGCACAAATTCTTTTGACATCTTGCACAGAACCTGAACCAAATTTGCATACTTAAGACTTACATATGTTAGCTTACCAAGACCCCATAGAGTCCATCATATGTAGTTGTATGTACATACATCCTTGTTCATTTCTGGGTAATTTTGGTGGGGTTGTGAAAAGAAATATGCAAGATTGGTGCAAGGAATTCTTGCATGGTTTTTGCACTAGTCTTGCATGTTGATCTTGCACAATTTGCACAGGTCTGACTACCACTTATAGTCCAATTGATTTCAAGTAAGCAATCTTGCTAACCAAAACCAGCCAAACTCACTATAGCACTTCTGGGTGTGCCTACTGGGTCTTTGAGGTTTCTGGGCGCACTAGGCGCACATTATGGCGTGTTTATACCGGATGCGCCCCTAGCCTGAATCCGGATTGTTTTGGGGGCCGGGCCCCAATTGGAGACTAGTTCACCTTGGGGAAAACGGCCATCTAATCAGAGCAAAGGAGTTTGTTGACTTTTTGGACGTTCAGGAGTAAACATTTTTTGAGACATTTGTCTTGTCACTCTTGGTTTTTCTTGATTGAGAGTATTTGTTGAAGTTTGGGAGTTTAAGTATCTGTCCTTTTTGGTTTGGATTAATTTTTGGTCTTGACCTTGTTGTAAAGCACCTTTAGGCTTTTAGCCCACCCGAAGGAGGCGGTGATCCTCTGCCCAATCCCACCTATATGCAATGCACACCCATTTCTGGAATTCAGTGGGTGAGTTACAAGTCATTTATACCTCAAACTTCTTGTGGTTTTGCATCATAGCTGAGCAGGCACTTGATCCTCCTCCCTAACCCCCTATCCTATTGTCAACCGGAGTCACTGGGGAGGAAGGGAGTTGCTTTTGGTGTGAGGCAGCACACCTGGCCCAAATTTCTTAGTACAGTGATTCAGTATGCCCGCCTCTCAATCCTCATGTGCCACCGCTACCCCTCTTGGGCTTTGGAACCACCTGCGTGCCTTGGTGGTTCCATCAAGCTGGCCTGGTAGCTCAAAGCTAGCAAAAGGCTAAAAAGTGCCAAACTGGCGTGTCTATAAAGATGAAGTCATGGAAGAAGGCAACAAAAAAACCGCGTGAACATCAAAATATATCAAAAAACCAAAAGGACCGTCAACACGTCAAAATGCTGGGTTTTGGACCCGTAGCGGCCTGTCAGACTGGGGCTACCC
>MWRK01028261.1:0-10732 GCA_002157035.1 Melampsora medusae f. sp. deltoidis
CCTATATGAGACCATAAAACAAATCGAGAGTGTTTTTCTAACTCAGTTGAAGTTCTCCATTCGAACTCATCAATCAATCGAAGTGGTTCAAAGATAAATAAACTTAATGTGAACAACAGATCATCTTGAGAAATCGAAGTAGAATAAATCGAATGTAAGAAATTGATTCGTGAGATGGCCGTTGAACCTCTTTGACTAAACAATCCAAAGGTTTGTAATTCGGCCAACAAACAAACTGTGTCCTCTGCTCTTCTACCCACACAAGAACTTTGGTTTAATCGTCCAGTTTTGATTAATAACTTGGAGATCGTTGGGACTGAATAAGTTTGGAATAAAGCGAATGAGAGTGATGTACGAGAAATATATGGACAATCTAATTCGGCCAAGATCTTGGAGATCTCTCTTGATTCTTCATATGTCATTTCTTTGAGTTTTGATTTCGAATTCAAATGTGAATATTTCTTGAGTAATTGATCTCGATTTTGGAATCTCATGTATTTTACTAATGCTAAATAGAAGATTAAAGAACTGATGAGGATTGGTGTTAAATAAATTGAAGTGAAAGGATCAATCATCTTCATTTGTGTAAGTTGCTTTCTTGAATGGTGTAATAGTATGAAGGCGATGGGACTGATTAGGATTTCTCGAAAGATTTGTAAATAGAGATGATGGTGGTGATGTAATGGAGGGATGAATCAAATATCCAACAATCAATTGATGAGGTGACTGGGATGTGAATCGGGATAAAAGATGATCAGGTGAGGATGAATGATTATTATTTGCCAAGTGAAGCAATATATGATGATATATGAACTATCAAACTATGTACTCAAGTCCGCGATGAAAAGAGTTTAGATAGATGAGGAGAGGTGAGGTGAGTTTACATAAAAGACAATTTGCAACTAATTCCTCATTTTATGATTGATTGGCTCAGTTCTTGAACTTTTACAATTGGAACTCTTTGAATCAATCAATCAATCAATTAATCTTATTGTTGTCTTGTTGAACTCATGAGAACATCTTACGCAGTTTATTTATTCTATCCATTCGATTGATTCCATCCGATCACTTATCGATGTCTTTCAAAGTTTCGCAGTAAACCAGAAGAACATCTTATCATCTGATCTAACAAATCGGTGTCCTGACAAAAACGCAAGCTGATAAAGATCTATGTACATGTATTCAACATTCAAAATCTTGTCTTATGAGCGAGCTTTGAGTATACATAGCCTTGAGTGGCTTCGAAGTAACGAATGATTTGTAATCTTCTTTTGGTGTGATCTGATTTCCATCGTTCATGTGCATGTCCATCAGTCAATCTATGAAAGAATGTTGCTATCGTAAATCAGTGACTTGTACCACCTGATGCATACATCGATCGACGTGGGCTCTGTCATGCTGAGACTCGAGTTTAGGATCTGTGTTCCTGATTTGAGTTTCATGATTTTGCAAAATTAAAAATATGTATCATCAACATCCAATACCTGATAGCCTCATCACCCTCGAATATGAGCTTTGAGTGGGTGTTAAAAGTCTGCGGCTTTTATGACGAAAAGTACCAGAGATCTTCTACACAGATCACGGCCTCTGAAAGCTTTTGCTAAGCAGCATTTGAATTCGGTGGTCAAAGCACAGACCGAGATCCGGATCACCCGAATACTGCTTTTAGGATTTGGCTGAGAATGAGATCCGGTATCTGAAGTTTACCGAGATACGATGACAGGTAAACCGAAAGCTTTTACAAATCTGACTTTCAGATCCTTTCTGATGTCCACGCATTCCTGCACACGAAAGGTTTCGCTGTAAGTCTCGGATCTCTTCTCCACGACTCATCTCAGCAATCATCTTGAACTCTAACCTAACTGTTTGATATGGCAAAAACAGGAAATGCACGGAGAACAGCGGAGGCCTCCACTTGGGTCTGGATTCCGTTTCTTGATGAAAGATACGTCCTGATACAGCCTATGTGATGCGAAAAATGGAAGCCTTTGACGTAGCGGCTTGGGAGTGTTGGTCGAAGTAAAAGACCTTTACATTGTAAAAGTAATGAAATGATCAAAATGTAAGCGATGGGTTTGACTCGACTATCATTTTTGAAAATAATAATCAAAAAGCAACTTTGCTCTAATTTGAACGGATTTTTTCGAACAGTACACTGAACAAGAGCCATAGCAGACAAAGCAAAAGGACCCTCTCCAGCTGGTTCCCCGAGGATTTATACCCTGACAGCAATCGCAATTGAGGGATTCTATGCTTTCCGAACGTCCAAAAAACCGAGCTTTGTAATGCGAAAAAGAGAGGCCTTTGGCATAGCGGCTTTGGAAGCTTAGTCGAAGTAAGTGCAACATGTAGTACACTTCCACAAAAAATGAGATCATCAACATTCAAGCGATCTAATGGCTCGAGTCTGACTTCATTTCTTGAAATTGATTAACACAGGGGGACCTTGCTTGACCTTGGATGGCTTTTCTTGGACAGTACGCCTTACAATAGCAGTGGCAGGAAAAGCAGATCAGCTTTGCTGTAGCTGGTTCCTGTGGACTTCGGGCCCTGATCACCAGCCAATCAACGACGATCAACACCATTTGTAAGCATAAGCCAAGTGTTAACTTCTCATTATGAGGCAAACTGACATTGGGTTCACTTCAAACGCACATACTTTTGTGGCTCAAAGAAGAACTCAACGCTTTCGAGAACCATATGAAAAGAGGAGAGCTTTTGGATCGCGACATATTCTCTGCGTTTCTTGGACAAGCTGCAATCGAATTCCGTTGGGAAAAAGCGTTATATGTGAATACATGGAGAAAAAGTGGACTTTCTGAGAAAAGCAAACATGGTCTACAGGTATGATCAGCCTCTGAAGCTGCTCATTGGTGCTGAATCGCGAATGTCTTTTACGCCTATAAAAGAACCGACTGCCGAAGATGACTCCAATTCTTCAAACGATCTCTCTTCACCACAATCTTCCAAGAATAACTCATCTAACTTCTATCAATAACTTCGCTTCAACGACTAAAAACACTTCAGATTTCAAAACAGACTCCATGGCAGCCAACGAAAACGTCACCAATGAGCAATACCAGCATCTTGTGGACGAAATTCATAACCTGCAACAAGCGATGGACCGCCGGTTCCCAGCGGAAGTCGGTTCACGTGGGATCATCGGAGATATCTACGAACTCTTTAATCAAGAACTGCTAATCTTGGCTAGGCAGGAAGCAGGCGAAACCGACACCCCTGAATTGAATGCATTGATCTCAGACACCCAAAGTTCACGGGCGAACCTTGTCCCCTTCCTACGTGCTAATGCTACCTTTGTCGATCCCACCCTTTCGACCGACTTTGAGTTTCCTGAAGCCGGATCTGGTGAATGGTACGGCATTTGGGCTTATTCAAGTATCTACAGTGAAACTTATCAGAGAGTCTCTTTCCCACCTGAAGCTAATGACCCCGACCCCAAGAAAGCAGAAGAATACACACCAGAATGCCACATTTGCGCCAAGAAGTACGTAGAAGGTGAGAAGGATGTTAGCTTCCGTTGTCATCCCGCCCATCGACTTTGTACGGAGTGTCTAGTTACTATGGTAAAGAACAGTATTTTGGGGTTGGAGTGTGCGTACTGCAGAGCACGCCCCTAATGGTCCTTTTGTATGTTTTTTTAACCTTCCTTTGAATGAAATTGATAGATGATCAGCACTGCTGGCAGTTGTTCTCGAAACTTCCCATTGCAGGCCATACCCTGTTCCCAAGTGTGTCTTGGATTAAGTGTGTCTTGGATTGAGTCCTTTGCGATAATAATGACAAAGTGAGCCGATTTCATTCCCAGAGACTGAACTTGGACCCTTCTTCATTCAAATTTATCTCGTAATCTCTCTTTGAAGCTTGCCATTCTGAACGCCAATCTAAGAGATTGATAGAAATCCAAGAATGACGAAGACGTCAATCCTTCGTAGCCGTGATCTCCTTTTCTGTACTCCAAAGGAGGCCTGCCTCTTGACCGGATGTGATTTCTTGATAAGACATCAAGATAATACAATCGCAAAACCCGAACGACCCTGCTATGCTTGTGGAATGTTCAGAAGCAGGATTTGCAATGCGAAGAGTAGAAGCCTTTGAAGTCCTGGTATGAGACTCGGCCAAACTAAGCACAGCTTTACATTTCCAAAACAATGACTATAAATTTCAGGTGATGAGTTTGACCCAAGTCTGACTTCTTTATTTGACATTAATCATTTTCAGGCAACTTGGCTCAAGCTCCGATCTCTCTTCTCGAACAATACAGTAAACAAAAGCAACATCAGGAAGAGAAAAAGAGCTCCCTTCGGCAACATGGGTGCCATAGGCTTCGCATTCTGATAGTAATCTGACTGACCGATTCTATTTCAGGAACTCCAAAGAACATGCTGAGCAGTGCGAGAAATGGAAACCTTTGACATGACGGTTTGTGAAACTCGGTCAAGGTAAGTCCACAGGAAACAAAACTTAGATAATCGAAATTCAAGTCGTGGATTCAATTCGAGCCTGACATTCTTTGGCCTTAAGAGTTCCAAAGACACATTGCTTCAAACTGACTGGCTTTTCTTAGAGTGCACCAAACCAGAGCAAAAGCAGGAAAAGCAAAAGACTCCCGCTTTCGCTGGTTTCATATGGATTTATGCTGTGGAAGCAATATAAGGAACACCCATATTAAGGCCAGTAGTAAGCATGAGTCGAAGACAACTGATTATGAATGAAACTAACATTAAGTAATTTTCGAATCAGATACCTTTGTACGCTTTGGAGATCATCTCTTCAGCTAAATGTTAAACAGCAACGGAATCAGACCACGCTTTGGAAAAGTCCATGGAAAGAGTAAAGCTTTTGGACCAAGTCATATGCTCCACCGTTTCTGGAAGAGCTGAGATCTGATTTAATTGGAAGACAGCGTTTTATAACTGTGAACTTATGATAGTTGAAAATGTACACTTTTCATGATAAGTGAGCTTATCAACGGAAGAAACAAGTGAACATAGCTGAGATAAGCTTCTGGCGCTTTTCCACGACGCTAAACCGCAAGCCTTTCGGACGTCTATAATAGGACTAGCTAACAGAATCAATGCCGTTCCTTCAAGAGACTGATTCCAACATAATTCTCGAGAACGACTCATCAATTTCTACCATAATTACGCTTCAATCGCTAAAATCCCTTCAAACTTTCGAAACATAATCCATGGCACAAAACACTCCCGTACCCAATGACCTTTATCGGCATCTCTTGGATGAAATCCACGCCCTTCAAAAAGCGCTTGACCAGCAATCTACTGAGCTGGAAGGTCCACGAACGGTAGTCAAACATATTCGCGAGCTTTTGGATGTAGAGTT
This sequence comes from Melampsora medusae f. sp. deltoidis, assembly GCA_002157035.1. Taxonomy (NCBI): domain Eukaryota; kingdom Fungi; phylum Basidiomycota; class Pucciniomycetes; order Pucciniales; family Melampsoraceae; genus Melampsora; species Melampsora medusae. Next base: position 5,362 of record MWRK01028261.1, read on the forward strand.
AGGATTTTTGGCTCTGCACGACGAAGATGAGCAGGAAAACGTTGACCCGGAAGCGCGGGCTCTACTCGTTGCCTTGCTTCGTGAGACAGCTAACTCGATTGATCCAAGTCTTTCTACTGATTTCGATTTTCCTGAGGTCGGATCTGTTGAATGGTATGGCATTTGGGCTTATTCTGGAATTATGAGTGAAACTTATCAAAGAGTTGATTTTCCACCTGAAGCCAGGGACCCGGACCCAAAAATAACAGAAGAAAACACGCCGGAATGTGGGATTTGCGCCGAAAAGTACGAAGAAGGTGATAAGGATGTTAATTTCCCTTGTCATGTTCGGCATAGGATGTGTACAGAGTGTATGGTGTTTATGTTAAAGGCTCGTTCCGTCTTTGCTGAATGCCCGTATTGTAGAACAAAGCCATATATAACGCAGTAGATGAATTTTTGTATGTGTTCAAACTTGCATTTGATTGATGAAATTGATATATGCCACTGGTGGCAGTTTTTTTAGAAATTGTCTCATTCAGGCTACATCCAGCTCACGGGTGTGACACGAATCCGTTGGAGCTCATGTCAAGGTGAGCAGATATGATCTCCAGAGAGAATTGCGAGCCTGTTCTACGCCTACAAAGCAACTAAGTAACAGTTATCTTTGCGCGCCTTTGAGACATTTCACTTCTCTACGAGCTTCGAAAAAAGTGCGATCAAGTGTTTGACCTAAGTTCGTATGAATTGCTGAAAAATCCTCCAAATATCAAGACAGACATCATGGAAGATGACCGAAACGCTTTCTTGCAGACATACAACGGACTATCTTGTCGACCAAACCTATAATGCTCAAAATTCACTGGACCGAGTGATGACAGATCCAGATAATCCCTAAGTGAGTTCAAAAACTTCGTTGTAAGTCTTGAATCTCTTCTCCACAACTCATCTCAGCAAACATGGTGGACTCTAATCTGACTATTTGATAGGCACTATCGTACTTGACCAAAAGGCATCTTGAAAATGAGGACAGCATTTCCCCTTCATGAGGTCCTACTTCCCTGTTTACGCGATGAAGTAACGGCGGGCGTACGTTTTTCTCGGGACATCGTTTTCTGACAACAGATCGGCATATTGTACATTCATACAACCAACGGGAACGTACCTATGCTTGCGGAACGCCCTCTTGCTTTTCATACAGGTCAACAACCAAGGTTCTCAAGAGACGTCTTTGACGTAGCTTTTTCTCAGCTGAGTAAGTAAAGCAGAACTTGGCATTTCTAAAAAGTGGGATGATCGGAAATGAAGGAATTGGGTCTAACTCCATTCTTTGGAATTGATAAAGACCAGCTTTCTGCAATGTTGGGTGGCTTTTCTTGAATAGCACGTCAAACGAAGGGGGAAAGCAAACAAATGACTGATCATTCATTTTTGCATTCGAACATCTCAAAATCGGGACTCAGTGACCACAAGGCTGGACCCTCCCGAGGAACAATGACATTCAGATTTTATCCTGTACAAGAAGATACTGAATTTGTATTTGAGGATGTTAGAAATGTAACTATTCAGAAAAGGTCAGCTTTTCCTCAAAAGCGAACATGGAAAATAGTGAGATAATGTTATGGTGCTTTTCCATAGTGCTGATCTGCGCGCCTATTCTATTTTTATAAAAGAACTAGGTTGTATAACTTACCACTCCTTCTAGGATTCTTGCCCCTGCACAACCTTCGACAATCGACCTTTAACGTAACTTCGCTGCAACTAATCAAAAAATCCCGCAAATTCCAAGACAGACACCATGGCACACGCCCCAAATGTACCCAGTCAACAATACAAAAACCTCGTTGAAGAGATCTACATCGTTCAAGAATTGCTAGACCTGGCAATCACAGATCCAGATGATACCCGCACAATAGTTGGAGATATAAAAGAGCTTTTTACAATAGAAGCAGAAATCTTAGACATGCAAGACTCGGGTGATTGGCGAGGCGATGATCCAGAAGAGATAATGTCAAATGCGCAAATTCTGAGGACACAACTTCCTGGCCATCTACGGATGATTGCTGACGGTCTTGATCCAGATATTGCTCCAGATTTTGACTTCCCCGATCCCGGAACACGTGAGTGGTATGGAATCTTGCTTTATGTGACGCTGTTAGATGAATTTTCTCGACCCGTTGAATTCCCACCTAATCCGACAATAGACGACAGTCCTGCGCAAAACTCTGCTTCCACGGACAACGCTCAGCCCGAAGATAACGGACCAGAATGTGAAATTTGCGCCGAAAAGTACGAAGATGGCGATAGAGATGTTAGCTTCCCTTGTCACTCCGCTCATCGAATGTGTTTCAGTTGTCTCAAGAATTTAGTTAGCTTATCCCTTTCTATATCTTGTCCATATTGCCGTCAACTTCCTTTTGCAGAGACTCAAAGTTGAATTCTTCGACGAGTCAAAACCTACGTTTTGTTAATGAAATTGATATATGATAAGCACTGCTGGCAGTTATGCTCTTCAATTTTCACTGCAGGTTCAAAAGCAGACTTCAATGAGCCCGTTGAGAATATATATAATTGAGATTCGTGTAACGACATCTCATTGTTAGCATGACGCGTCTAGCAATATTATAGATCGCATAGGTTACAGCAGTAATATCTTTGCAGCCCTTTAGACTTGGGTGAGGAGCCTCGATGCCATTTGATAGGATCTAAGTCATAAAACAATCCACTCATACCAGAATATTCAATAAACACTCCAAGTAGCTCACATCATCTCTTTGACTCCTCTTTCAATCTGAAGGCTGTAAATGATTTAGACGTCAGGACGAAGCCAAAATTGCATAAATCATTCAGATTGAAAGGCTTAAGAAGAGACAAGAAATAGACTATAAACAGACTACAAATGACTAGCCAGCTGGAAGATGAACAAAAATAATCACATCAGGAAAAAGCAGTTGCACAGAACAACTTGGAATGAAAAAAATCCAGCCCCATGATATGATTCATGATAGTGAGGAATCAGGTCTTGATAAAGATTAAGTCATAAGTAAAATGTTCTTGTTTAATGGCAAGTTCCGGTTGTTGTTGTCCCGTCAGTCTGCTGGCCACTAAAATTACAGATGGTGCGAGATTCATAAGTAAGAACGCTAGGTAATTTTTTCTGATCAAATCATCAGAAGCTTACTCTCGTCTGATTGTGCGGAAGGATTTGGCCTCAGAGCGACGGGCAACATGATTACCGGTATTTTCAGTGCTATCATTTCATTGTAATCAGATCAGTATCCAATTGGAACGGCTGATTGGCAAAATCAGACTTACTTTGGAGCAGCAGAGATGGTGGCTAGATTTTCCAATAAAAGAAGAGACATATCAGTATGAGAGGAAACAGCCAAGGTGATTTGGTGATTGTACTGACCAGCGAGAGCCGCAAAGATGATAGCCTTGAAGAATAACATGATGAATTGTTGCTTGAATTAAAATCGAAAGATAAAAAATTAGACCTTGATGCCAGCAAGAATGTGAATGTAAATGTAAATGCTAAGTTGGTGTGGTTGAGAGTGGGGAATGGGACGAAAGGTGAGATGATCGAGGCTCTTTATACCTTTCAAGCTGGCATATTTTTGCCACTTTGCTGATGCCGATTTCCGCTCAGAGATTCTGGCTCAAAGACGAGCTTCAATAATCTCAAACAGCTTAGTTCATGTCACTGATCATTCATCTTCACGCTATACCTCGACGCGCCAAACCATTTTAGTCTACCGATCCTTTCCAAAGGTCTACATAGCTAGCTGCCATATTCATACTTTTCAATCAGATCAAATCCCATGAGGTCATGGTTTTTTCAATACGTACAAAATGCGATGTACGAGGACTCGGAGTGCAGCTCAGAAATCTAAATAGATCGACTTGATGATGTGTTGAGGTGGTTGAATAGAAATGAATAAATTTTGTATGTACTTTTCTCTGGATCGGTCCTTTGATGAGATCCTTCAAAAGCGAAATCTTGAACTAATTTCAGCAATTCGACCCTTTGATCTTGATTGAAATTCCACCCCCTGTTGTGAAGGTCATCACAGTTCCGCACTTTCATGTAGGATCTTCAGGTTGTTTGTTGTCTGAAATTGTTCAACCAAACCTTGCTTTATTGTCCAAGACATCATAGTTATTCTAAGAACTTCAGTATCAGGCTCAGTAGTACCTTGAGTAGTCTAGTAAGCAATCATCTATTTTGTGGACGAAATTCAAAGAGCCTCAGAAACAACGTTGAAAAGGACATGGCCGACAAACCTTGATGAGCTGTATCATTTGATGAGAATCACAATAAATCTAGCTGATTCAAATTGAGGTGCCACCTGAACCAAAGTGAATGGGAGCGGCGGAGAATCTGGGGATTTTGGCTGAGACTTTGAGAATGAGACATGTGTGAGATTCTCACAATACATCTCACGCACTACTAGCATACATTAAGCATATTACATGTGCATACATGTTTTGCTGGACAAAACCATCTTAAGTCAGAAAGTTGATCGGGTAAACTGATCAGCCGTTACCGAGGCCTGTCACAGGCTCAGCATTTTTTTTTCTTCACCCTTGCGTTTCATGAAAAAAAACACGCATACACCCTTCCATTCCTTATAATCACATCGATCTCCCATAATGACCTTTACCAGCCACCATTCGACGAAGATCATCCATTTGGCGCTGGCATGGTTTGCCCAACACTCATTCACGCGTCCTACAAATATGCAAATCCAGCCTCAACATTCTTACCCGAACCAACCCTAGGTGGTAACGTTGGCTTACTATGCCCTCAATGTTCAGCTCCGATGATATACAAACGCGAAAACGAGGATTCCTGGCTGATGGGGGTAAGAACCCCCCTTTCCGTACATCATTTTTTGAATTTTTTTCCTAACGTCGGCTCGCCTTTCAGTGTCCAATCAAGACTAACGATAAAGGTCACATCTGGAAAACCTGGCGATGTGACCAACTCAACCACGAGCTCGCCCTCATCAATTCCGGCAGGCCACCTCCAATCATCTCCGAGCCAAGCGATTGGGGTCCTAGGGTGTCACCCTCCGGTAAAGTACTCCCCCCCGTCCAGTAGCTCCTGCGAAAAAGGCGCGATATCACCCGTTCCCACATCGGGTGGCAGGCAATTCCAACACCACCAATGGCAAAACCATCTTACCGTGTAAGCGGATCTACGAGGGCACTTTATCACAAAATCACAAGAAGGTCGCGAACAAAGAATGCCCACATCAATACTGCCTCGGCGTAAGTGCCCTTTTCTCTCTTGATTTCCAACCCCGCCTTCAAGGTGCTTTGGATAGTGATGTATTGTGTGACCAGTGCTGCAACACATATGGCACAGGAACTTGTCGAAAGCACACCC
>KZ141585.1:0-10497 GCA_002157035.1 Melampsora medusae f. sp. deltoidis
GTTGGCCTGAAAAAATTATGGGTTATAGAGAATGGTAGAGATATGGAATTTTTGACAATTTGCCCTGCCCATAAAAAATATGGACAGAAAAAAGCATGGGTTATGTGAGGCACATTGGGTATATGGGGTTTTGTAGAGGCAACTGTAAGCTCTCTAACTCCTGTGTAAAGACCATGCTACAGGTGCCCAAAGGGATGACAGCACCTGTGTAATTCCATGAAGAAGGAGAGAGAACAAATGGAGATGAAACCCCAATACCCAAGTACTCTTGGGTAGCGGAAAGAAATAGTCAGGGGGGAATTCTCCCCAACAGAAACTTTTAATAAAAATTTTCATTTATCAACAAGTTTCTCTACCAACTCTAATTATCAACAAACTCTTAGAACAAAACAAGGTAGAAAAACACATCTCCATAATCCGTCCTCAAGCAAGAAATTTTTCTTTTCCTCCCACCCACCCTGGCGCCCTACCACGCAGAGAGCCTACCACGTTGAACTACCAGCAACCTACCACCCCCCCTAAACACACAACATAACAAAATACTAATTAGGTTATGTTATTTATGGTATTAAGACTGATAGCTTAATGTGTTTAAAGAGAAAAAAAGATTGAGGGAAGGCAATAGAAATATGATACAGAGATAAGATCAATAAAGAAAAGATAAAACATTAAAAGAAAATACTTGCCTTGAGGAATGTGAGCACCCGGATAATGGATTGAACAAAACATCTCACCTATACAGTCAATTCACAAAAGCTTGACCAATTTTGCCCACAAAACTCAAGCAAATTAGCAGAGAATTTGTGGCAAGCTTTTCTAAATTAACTGTACATCATCATACTTGAAGCTTGGTGAACTTTGAAAATGTTTTTTTCAAGTGCTACTTGGCTTTGATTGCATACATACAACACTATCTAAACAAGTTAAATAAGAAAAGACTAGTTTGCCTTGGGGAGTTGGCCCTCTAGTTGGTGGAGCAACAGAGTACATTGACATCTTTGACGTTTGGTGATTATTATTTTTTTAAAAAAAGGGGTTCTTAATGGAAGCATTTTTGCTTTGCTTGTTCCTACACTACGGTCCAATCTGGACATCTGGCCAATGCTCTGGTTGGGGACGTCCAACGGGGCTCTGGCTGATCTCCGTTGATCATCCTCACAGAAGACATTAATATGGCAGATGATGGTGATTTGGGCTAAAAACTCAATGGCTTTCCAAGAATTAAAATTTTATTTGTGCCAGAGCAACAAGCACATGAAGAGTGGCAGGTGTAGTGCAATTGAGGCCATGAAGGTCAAAATAGTATTAACCTTGAATTTGACTTTGAAGAAAGCTGTAAGGCATTTCAAGATTTGATAACTTTCCTTCTGATTGCTATGTGACCTAGTTTTGTGCCCAAACTGATTTTTGGGTGTCTATCTCAAAAGGAGAATAATCACCAAAACCTAAAATAAAAATTCTTGGCTACTCACTTGCATAAATCCTTGACAACTTTACAGGCTATTCTTAATTTGTCACTTGACTGATGAGGTCACATCCCTTCACCTTTTGCCATGTTCCAATTTGTAATTTGAGATCTTTCAAATCAGTGTGGGTACACAGTCCATTAGAGATATTAAATGAACTCAAGACAACACTTGCTGTTACATGAAGAGATAGGTCTACTGCCAAGACCTATTGGCTTAAACTTTTGTTGTCACATTACCATAGTATTGAGTCTATTGAAGCAAGGAAAGTTAGACAACAAGGAATGTAAGGTTAGATAAGAGGGAATTCAAGGTCTGATAAGAAGGAATGTAAAATGAGAAACTAGCATTGATCCTTGTGTACATTGTGCAAGGGTTCTTAGGATGATAGCACATTTACTTTACACCCTGAATTCAATCAATTTGCCTGCTGCTGGAGAGAGTTTACATCATCCTGATTTCCTGAGTTTTTCCCTTGTGGTTTCTGAGTTTGTTAAGTAGTTGAGAATCTTCTGTTGCACGCGAAGTTGGTGAATCAAGCTTCTTGATGTTATGATTACACATGATTGAATCTGTGGGCCTCCAAATGTTTTGTCTTTCATGAAGAAGAATGAAAGCTTCATCAGTTGGTGTCATGAAGTAGTGGCAGTTCATTTTTTTGGTCCGTGTAAAAAACACGGTGTGAGAGAGGTGTTGTGAAAATTTGGCAACCAGACGTGTTATGCATTTTTACACCGGGACTTTTACACAAGAAGTGTTGGTTGTGAAACCTCTGGATCTGGTTAACAAGGCCTGGCCGGATTGGGGTTTCTTGATGTGGTGAACTGCAACGTGTTTGTTTTATTTATGTACTCACTTCCATATATATCATATTGAAATCTTCTCAATATCCATTTCCATATCTTGTTTCTTTATTTGTTTTCTGCTTCCAGCTTCTATCTTGTGCACAATTATCTTGTAGTCTATATCTATGTTTTACTGTGAAAGTCTTGCCTATAAAAGGCGGACCTTTCTTCATTGCAATTCCCCCTCAGCTTGCTCTCTACTCAAACTTGTGTCAGTACCTTTTTGTATTTCCCAAATCACTTATTCTTGTATCATAAGGCTCTACCCGACTTATACTTTGGTACTTCTCAAAACCTAGTAGATTCACACAGTGTAAGATATTACAGTGTAAATATTTGGGACTCGGTTGCGGGTTTTGATTTTGCACCGGGTGGTATACACAGACCCCAGTTGGTGCAAAAGTGCTCAGTGTTAAAATACCAATGTAGATCCAATAGTATCAATTTTACACTGAAAGCATCTATACTCACTACCAGCATGAAGTAATTTCCCCAAGTAAAAGGGGATTCCATTTACATAGAAAAATGAGCAATAATGCATTTGAACTGCATTAAATATGCATTGATCTGCATTAAATCTACATTTTCAATTTAATTCTACATTAAATGGAATTGTTTTTCTTGTGGGGAAATCACCTTATGCTGGAAGTGACTTTACACCGCACACCTTGCAACATTCATCAACTTTGATCAAAACATGGATGTTAATTCCCATGAAGCCGGATTGAATAGGATACCTCACATGCTGGGAACCAAATACCAGGCAAGATGAACAAAGAAAAGATATCAATAGATGTCATTGTACCCACATATTTTTGAGACCTGATCATGGATGTATTCATCAAACCTGAGTCAAAATCATGTGTGTTTTGAATGGATTTGTACAAGGCATTAGGATGCAAAACCAACTCAAGCTCTAAGAGCAAGCACACCTAAAATTGGTGTAATGGTACGGTGTAAATTTACATTTTTCATGGTGCGAGGTGATTTTTGCACTGCCTCTTTTTGCAGTGTTTCCCTGTGTTAAGGATTACAGTGTAAAAGTCCCTTCTGGCTGGGAAAGTGACACTATTATGCTGAGATTTCTCTACACCAGGTTGGGCTGCGTAAAACAGTCTGTGTAAAAATCAATGCTTGCATGCAGTGCCAGATTTTTACACCAAAGTTTTAATACGAGAATTTCTTACACTGACAAGAAAATGAAAAAGGAGGTACAAAAGTTGAAATTGAGGCCCTATTTTCAAATTTTACACCGACCCTCCTTTACACCGAGATGGGCTGTGTAAAGGGTTTAATGTAAAAATCCCCCCTCCCTGTAGAAAATCTGCATACACTTTGAAATATACATGGGGCTGATACTTCATACTGCGGCTTTAAGCCAATCCTTGGAACTGAATTCTTCTGTATTCACTTCAGATCTTTGATTGGTTTGACAATAATTCAGGTGTTCACTGTGTAAAATCTCTGGTAGCACGTCGACATGCACACACCAAAGATATCTTGTAGAGGGAGGATAGATGCTTCAAATAGGTCTTCAGATCCAAAGACTCATTCCCCTTATTGAGGTGCTCAGAAAGCAAGGCCTTTATGAGAAAAACATGCAAGTCTAAGCTTGACCAGTCTTACCATTTCTTTGTCAACAAAGGGGAGCTGGGCTTGTCACCACAAATCAACAAACAAATCATATAAAACTTGGTTCATTTTTTTCAAATACCTTCGTGTGTGCACGTCGAAGTGCTACCAGGGATTTTACACGGTGTTTCTTTGAAATGTACACTTGACTTTTGCACAATCGATTTGTACCTTGAATTCAGTGTTTGACCGTCGAGGTGTGTCGGAAGGCTCGGAAGCGGAATGTCTTGTTCGCCGAGGTTAGCATTGTATCTAGGCTTGAGCAGTTCGTTGGTCCTACTGCCGCTAAAGCTTGAGGTCATAGTCGACGAAGATGAGTTTTCATTCCGTGCCTCGATCAACTGATTGCGCGCGTGGACATTGAGTATAAATGCTATCCTGAGAAAAGTTGACATGTGATCAGCTTCTTGAATTTATGTAGAAGCGAAAAGTGTTTACTGACATGTTCCCGCCAATTGAAAACGGCAGACTAAGGCCCTGTTTTGCATTCATAGACAATGAGAAAAGAGTAGATACACCAATTGAGAAAATTCCTCGTACCACACGAGTGAGAGTCATCCATGCTTTATCTTGTAGAAATCTATCGCCTTTGTAGGATAGCTATAACACGCCCAATAAGTCAAAAGGGATTTCAAAATCATCCTTCAACTCCCAGAGTTCGTAGGTCAAAGACTTACCTGCCCAATGATGATCGGCACGTGTAAAAAAGTTGTCACAAAGGTCATTATAGCATGTAGAACTAGCCTTGTACGCTGTTCACGGATCTTGCGACTCATGTTCGAAATCTTGTCACTCGCGTCACCGCCCAGCGCGCCTTGAGACAATTGTTTTTGGGACACTGATCTGGCATACAAGCGACTTAAGCAGAACGCCAGAAGAGGTACATACAACTGGTAGGGTTGAGCTGAGGTAAGTTTTATCGCACCTCCAGCTCCTTGACTGGGATGTACTTACGGTACTGAGAATCGTCAACTCCACCAGATAGACTATGATGCCACGTCGAGTGAATGCGGCTATCTTTTTCTGTGAAGAGAGCAACCAATGAGACTCAGATGACACCATAGATGACACCAAACCAAAACTTTCTCACTCACACCATGCGGTAGCATACTTCGTGCTGGGGTCAGCATGGCTAGTAGTTCCATGCGATTGTAATTTTGAGGAGTGGCATCAGCCGCTTTGGTAGTGAGTGAATGAAGTACCCCATGTAATATCGACTTTGCCATATTATACTCCGTGTTGACCGTTGTGTAGTAATAGATGACCGAAGCTACAAAAATGAAAAGCAGTACCATAGAGGGATCAATAGGTATTTGCTATCAGCTGTGCCGATAGGAAAATGAGTCTGAGATCAGGGGAAATACGACAAGTTACTAACGGGTGGGAAGAAAGAGTGCCACCAAAAGTGAAGCATTCATAGCAACCCTGATCACTGGGTGGAGTCTCTTCCCGGTGCCGGAAGCCTCCCCTAATCCCCCTTCGCAGACTAGAGTGGCACATTGACATGCACACAGCCATAAAAAAACTGATGGAAGACAAACAGAGCTTGAGTAAGAGTACGATGAAGTATTGTACATCAGATCAGCAGTCCGCAGAAGTAGTCCTGAAACGTACACCTAAGACCAGGAGAAACAGGTTGATGATCAGCGTATGAGAATACCTTCATTGTACACTTTGTATATTTCTCACCATGCATTTGCAAGAACCGGTATATATTTAACGCCAAATAAAACAATCTCTCCAGACAGATCACGTTTGCCAAAATTGGCGAAATCCAAGATGGTAAAATCCACCATGGCCACTGTTTTAATTTACACTGTATCAGTATTTAGTATGCGGGCACGCCTATAGCCAGGCGAAGGGTGGAAAGCCACAGACATAGAATTCAAGTGATACTGACAGATAGAGTAAATCGCATACGTCAAACCGGCGGTCGTAGCAATGTCGACGTGGTATAAACCAACTGTGATACAAAGACGTACATATCATAATCATGAGTGTGCCACATGGAGGACCGAGATGACGCGGTAACTGATTAAATACTCACGCCGCGTAAAACTGCATAATTTGAACGCACCCGCTCTGATACGCGCGTAGATCAAGTGCACAGCTTGTATAAACATTCTGGCAACAAAAGACGGAGTTCAAAGCAAAGACAGGTCGTGAGGATCTGCTTTCATTTGTGTGGTAGCGGGATAAGCTTACACAAGGAGCAAGACGATGGCGACACGCTGTGCTATGGTTGCCCAAGTANAGCCAATCGCGGCGGCTGGATAGATTGAAAAGGTTTATGAGTTTTGCGAAGAAAGTAAGCTGTGCGGTATAGTGTTCTTACGTCCATCAATTCCTTCATGTGTTGGGCTACCGCTGCATACGGATTTACATCGGGGGGTAAATGGAGTACGAGGTCGACTATCTTTTTCTCTTCCGAAGACATGGCGAAATAAAATGTGAAGCCAAGGCGGGTAGGATGCAGGATTCTCGGTTCACGGTGGGGCAGAAATATGTATCAATTCTTAAAAGTCTTCCTTCAAAACCACTGGCCGGCGTGTCTGTCACAGCATCGATTCTCGAGGGACTTTGTTAAGTTAGCCGGCGTATGTTTGTCAGTACCGCCCTTCCTGTATGTACATTGAAAAACAAAGACAAAAAAAGAACATTTACGCGACAGGCTACTATCTGCTTGTATCATTGCCATTAAACTTATCCAAGTCCCACGCTGCCGGGTAGCAGCGTGGGACTTGGATAAGTTTAGGCACTGTCGGACCCGTTAGACACTCATGAATAGGGAGGGACATGTCTGCGGTAGTGTGCATCCAATTCCATGAAGCTGAGGATTTTCTGAATGTCATGATTGAACATTTTTTGGATGTAATTTTTCAGGCACAGATAATTGGATCCCTTCTTCATCAACGGGTCCCATAGTATATCACCCCAAACGGTCTTCTTAACAAGAATGAAGCATTCTCAATTTGAGCTTTGGAACATATGAAACTGGACTCCAAGAGCCTTGAGCTGTGAGACCCGGGTCTTGGGCTTAAGCTGAGCCGGGGTAGCTGCCCGCTGTAGCTTGAGCACACCGGGTCGGGGTGATTTGCATGAGAGAATTTGAGCACAACATTCAAGATCGATTTTACGTATTGCGCAATTGTGATGAAAAGATCGACAACATGATGAATCCCAAATTGGTACCGATCTTCTTATCCACTTTTACTGGTAAGTTTTTGATCTTCAGAACAAACGTTAGCTTTTTTCTAATTCAGTTTGCATTCAAAATTCTTGTTCCCTAAATAGGAGTCATTTCAGGAATAGTACGTTGAAAGGATGTTTTCTCAAGTCTTTGAAAATGAAATCTTTGATAATGAGTTTGAAAAACTCGAACGCTTGCAGTATATCTTTCAACCTCCACTTTTACAATACAAGAAATCGATTAAGGAAGATAATCCAACTCAATCAATGAAGGAAGTTCAAGAGAAGTCAAACTCAAATTCAATAACGGAAACTAATTCCGATCAGATTGAGAAGAAATCATAACATTCGCTCAGCATTTGACCGAAAATGTAAAGAGTTCAGAACGTCCAATTCATATCGAGCTTTGTAAATGCCAGATTACTTGATCCAGTCGAACTTGTCTGTAAACTATGTATGATTGCTTGATCACCGAAGAAAATTCACATATTTGACGAATGATAGCAGACTCCATATGTGGCGTGAGATCACCCTCAAATTTACGAACACCCACCAGTCGTGCCGCTTCCTGGTTTCTGAACTGCAAGAAAATTCGATCTCATATTGCAGGTTGGTCATGGCTTCGGCAATGTATACTTTGAATTTTTCTGAACAATTCTATAATGTACTTTGGTAACGATCTGCCTTGGCAGGAATTTTAACATGATCAAGATACAAAAAAGCCACCCTCGCTTTCATCATTCTACAACACAATGCTTAAAAGGTGTTTTCATTAACGTCTGGATCTTGAAAGGGTCTTGAGATGAGAAATAAGGGTTTCAAGACCCGATGGCTGATGCGGCTCCCTGCAATGACGGAGGAGACTCGAGCCTCAAATCACATATTTTCCGAAAGTAAGGCGCTCAGGCACAACCTCATCTAATCTCATGAACCCTGCAGTATCACATCGTACGATGCTATTTAGGAGAGTTGATTACCTCGCTGGTCCTTCCGCCTAGCCCCTTCAGCAAACTCTTTCAAAAACAATTTTCAGCAATCCATATTTGTGTTCATCACACCTCACATTCTTGGTCATCCATCTCTAGACCCAACAGAACAAACAATGAATTATCCTTCAAGATCAGCAATCATTTTGGCTTTGGCTTTCTGTGTTGGCATTATCAATGGACAGACTACCACCGTTGACCTGTAAGTTACTAAATTATATTCTCAAATCTCTTGCATTCTTACTTACCTGAATCCATCTTTACCGTCCATTTAGTAAACAACTTCCCAAAGATGACAGAGCTGCTCTAGCTCTCAGGAACGCAGCCGCAGGGTGAGTAAAAAGTGTTTTTTTCGAGTTTTTGATTTTTCGAAATCGATTCTTTCCCAAATTAAATGTCTGATGGTATGAAAACTCTATTAAAATCCGCTTACAGAATGCAAGCTGGTGGTCATGGACTTCCTGGGTACTAGATGTCAAGGTGCAAGGAATGGTGGTCACCGCGGTAAAAGACGCAAAAACGCATTTTGAAAGTCTCTGTGACCCGAAGAAAACGGCATCTTGTTCATCAAGTCTTACTATGTGAATTTCTCAAGCCTTACTATGGAACTACAAAGCATGTTGTAAATGTAGATCAGAAAACTTTGTATTCAAACTCCACTTGTCAGATTGAAAAATCCATCAAAGCCTCCTTCCGCGACCACGCAGTCACCCTGCCTTTCTTCATCAATCATCTTTTGACCAATCATGTATGGAGCATTGATCCACACCATCTATTGAAATGAGCTGATTTGTATCTATCAAAAACCCATTAACAAGGTCAACTGCTCATCTGAGCATAATTTCCTTTTACTTACACCACAACATGAACCATGCACATGATTGTGCACAAAGTGCAGCAGTGCAGCTGTAACTGTGAGGAACAGCAATGGATAAAAGTCATGCAGCCCACCAACTGATGAACTTTCTCCAAGAAATCACATACACTGAGCAAGTTTTGCTGGTACTAGCTATGTACCTGTCTCTGTTGCCCATGGCTGAGCTATGAAGAAGCTACCTTGCCTTCAAGCTTGGGCAGTCAAAGATGAAAAACATAACCTGGATGATCCTTTGATTATGATACTATATACTTCATAGTGAAGGAGACCACGTTGGTTTTGAAACCACAATAAAGGACAAACCTGAAGCCAAAAAAAGGATGAGCATTTACAATGGGAATCTCATCAGGATGCATGCTCACCTACGATGACATAAAAGACAGAAGTGTAGATAGGTTCAAAGGGGATGGAGGATGTGAAATTGATCAGTGATGTGAAACTTGAAGTATTAGAATCAGTTAACACCAAGATTCCAGAGAGATAGAGCTGATGTTAATTTGTTACCAAAAAGATAGACTAACTAATGCAGATGTGCAGTGATGGAAATCCTTCCATAACAGTCATAGGGTGGTAATAGTATGGATTGTACTCTTTTTTGAGATATCAGGATCTTGATGATCCCAAAAGATTATACCAGGATCGTTTAGGTAAGCCTCAGGACATCTATTAAATCTGTCTCTTCATCTTTGGAACCCTATTGCCACTAAGTAAAGGGTGTTTCTATTCTACCAGTAGAAGTGAAGTAAATTTATGCTGAAGGATAGAAGGGCTCCTCAAAGAGCTTCAAGAACATTCAAGGTGTGAGATAGATTGACAATTGATCAGAACTTTGGTTTCAATCCATTATGTACTATCTTTAACTTCACATCTTGTTGAAACAAAGTCCACTGAAGTGAGTTTCAAAAGGGCAAAATCAAATCCCTTCTTTCCTTCTATAATTTTCTCTGATTGAAACCTTTCCAAAGTCCACATTCCATTTTAATTTTTTTCGTTTATTTTATACATTCTTTTTCACTAAAACTTTTTTTTATTTTTTTCGAAAAAAAGAAAATCAAAACAATTTAATGATTCTAAGAATATCATAACTAACAAAATTTCAAATCAAATCAATCTTACAAAACCTTATCCAAAACCTAATGAATTAACTAACACCCCCAAACACATATCACACACACACACCTCTCTTCCTCTTTCGTTCATTTCTTTTATGGTCTGACTCTGACGTTACATTAAATCACCATATCACCACGTACAATATTCTCACCAGCACTTTCAAACACGAACCTACGAAAAGAAAGCGAAAAAAAATTCGTCAATCAATCAAAAGAAAACAGTCAATAATGAATCAAATTTAAATCAAAAAAAAACATTCTAAAGAAGCAAAGTAAAAATCCGGTTTTTTTTTCATTGATTGATGACTTACCTACTAGCTATATTCATAGATTGTAATTCTTGGAATAATAATTTAGCAGCATAAGGAATATAAACTTGAGAAACTAAAA
>KZ141599.1:0-10363 GCA_002157035.1 Melampsora medusae f. sp. deltoidis
AAAGGCCACTGGGTATCAAAGGACTTCTACTTGGAAACTCAAAACTTCGGGTTGAAATACTTTTACAACCACTTGATCCGTATATCATCTTATAAAAGGAGTGAATTAAATCACTAATTTGCATGCTCATGATCCCGGGATGGGGAACAAATATAGAAAGGCTTATGGAGAAATACTCTATCAATATAAATTTGGTGTGTATTTTCATATATTATGGCATTACACTTTAACAGTAAAAGACGTCTCATTTTTATGTATTCAACTCACAGCTACCAAGCCTGATACATTCACTTGGTCTTTGGTCGGGATTTGAGATTGTTCACCAGAACAATATACACCCTCTTACCCCCGCAACCTTGTCCCAATTCTTTAAATTTGCCCGTGATTACCTTGCAGATCCAAGCCTCATCAAAACTGCACAAGATCCCAGTTTGATCATGAACCTAGATGATTTTGACTTACAAGGTATTGAAAATTTCCAATCCATCTTAAAAGAAGAGGATTGGGACAATTCTGCTTGTTGATTCAATTGGGGTGGGAACCTCTTAGGAGTAGAAGCAGAGGTATCAAGAATTGAGTTGAATGATGATGAACATGTATGAAAGATAATAAAAAGCTTAGGAGTTGTAGCGTACTTGGATTTCCCTTCAAGTTTGTCCATTATGATCCTTTTCTTCTGTTCACAAAGTTCTCTTGCCTTTGCGACTTTGTCAGATTTTATTTTTTTTTGGTTTTTGATTTCCTCCTCTTTTCTCTTTTGCTTCTCCACTTTCTCAACCTGTTGTGCTTCATATGATGCAAGTATAGCGGCTCCTGCATTGTAATCATCCTGTATCTTCAGATTTGCTTGTTTTTCCTCTTCAAGATAGCATAAACAGCTACTAGTGTCCATCCACGAAAGAATACAATTGATTATCATTTCAAATGTGCCTTTGACCGGTTGACTCCCCATTATACCTTGTAGATGTCTGCCTTCAAGTATGCCAGTAAAATTCTTAACAATTTGCCAGGCCCGTTTGTATGTGAAGAGGTCAAAAGGAATAAGCATAGATGACCAATGATGGTACTGATGAAATAGAATATTGAATCCTTCTATAAGAGAGCCAGCCAGTTCAATCAGTGGTAGTGAACTTCGTATTGGGTCAGTTTCTACGCAGATTAGTGGTTGATTTGTTCAATCTTTTGGCTTTGCTGTTAGAATTGGGACCTGATCCAAAAAGCTTTTCTCCAGTAAAGTGTTTCCAATTGTTGGTTGATTGAGCAGGTCCTGAAAATTGCTTCTGCCAGTAGTTTTAGAATTTGGATAAGCTTGATTGCACCTACAGGGTCGCAGTTTGAGCATCGACATATTTGGAACTTCAATTCCTCCTCACACTTTTTTTCACAAACATATACAGGTTCATCCACTGAAAGTGGGAGTATACCTTTTCTGTTTGGTCAAATCAAGTTAGATGGAAGAAATCAGAACCAAGAGGACAGATAGAAACCCACTTAGTATCTAAGGCAAGTGCTACTCGGAGGCACACTGGTGTTATACGCAAAGCACTTGTACGGTCATCGTCATTCATGAAATTAATCTTTTTGAAGTCCTTGAGCAAATTCATAATCACAAGACAGCCCTTCCCAGGACCTCAACCACCTCAACCACCCATCTGGATCATCACATCAGTATCCATTGCTCCTAGAATGATTACTTGATCAACAATGCTCCAGTCTTGACCAAGTCCAAGTGCACTCGTACAAGACATTGTTGAGATCTTAGATTCCCCGTACTCTTGAGCTCGTGTTAATTTGTCCATAGCCCCAGTTGAAGCATGATACCTCTGCAACAAGTGCTGTTCCCATCATGAGCCTGTCTGATGTTCCCTTGGGCTGAATGTACAGCTGGTGATACTGTCCATGTCGCATTCTGGGTACCCAAATAGATTAGTGTGTGTATTATCTCTTGATCTGGTATTGCTGATTGTTTTGGGATCAATTGATGAAGGTCTTTGGCCATAGAAAGTGGCCGAGTGAGATACATTTGTATAATTCTTATCTCGGGTCGAGTGAGTTCACCCTCAATCATGATGATGTTTTGAGGCAAGATACTTAAGCTGGACAGAATTTGCTCTATAGCTATTGGTCGGCAAGTAGCAGATAGTAAAAGCACAGGTACTCTACCAGTTGCATTAATCATATCACCAATCTTGCCATATGATGGTCAAAATTCACACACATTGTGAAGCGAGTTGTGACCTTGAAGTTTCTTTGCAGCTCCACTGGCTACTAGACCCCATGAATAAATCACATGTGCCTCATCTATAACCTTCAAAATGAGGTGCCTTTGAAAGTCTGTGCTGTAGTAGAGTTTTTGGAACAATGTTCTGTTTAAAAATATCTTGGGACTCTTGATCCAGATCAGTACAAGAACAGTAATCAGTATGTACACTCTTTGAAATTCTGAAAGGGTCTCACAAAGACTAGAAACACAAAAAACATGACAAACCAAGTAAATGAAACGGTAATAATGATCCTTTAATTTCTTCAGAGCTTCAGCATCAAAAGTAACCTTTGTCAGATTGATTGCTGTGATGTTCTGCTTTGTTTTCCACAAAACCTACAAAAAGAAGCAATCAGTTTTGTGAACATTACCAAAATAACAGAACTGCTCACTTGATTATCTCCAAGGGCGTCCAGTGGGTTCAAAACAAGGACCGCCGGTCATTGACGTGGATTGAAAAGACGTAGAAACATTTCTGGAATCCAAGACTTTCCAAAGACGGTTTTATAGTGAACATAAACAAAGATAAAACAAATAAGCACAACGTGAACTGAGGGAATCCACTTGGTGATGTGTTGCAAACCTATAGTGTGT
This sequence comes from Melampsora medusae f. sp. deltoidis, assembly GCA_002157035.1. Classification (NCBI taxonomy): domain Eukaryota; kingdom Fungi; phylum Basidiomycota; class Pucciniomycetes; order Pucciniales; family Melampsoraceae; genus Melampsora; species Melampsora medusae. The sequence goes on from KZ141599.1 coordinate 2,858, forward strand.
TGAGATATATGTGTATATCTCCTGTTGTCGAAGATTGTTTTGAGTAGTCAAGTAGTGTGTAGTGGAGTAGGTAGTTGTGGATTGTTGGATAGCCGGTTGAGCTAGTGGGTACGTCTGTTAGTGGGTTAATTTGTGTGTATGCGCTAGCGTGACTGTTGAAGAAAGGGGTAATTTGTACACAGGGGTGTTGGTTATAAATACTTGTCTTGTTCTTTTCTTTCGCGCGTTCTGATTCTTTTCACTGTCAAAAAGAATCAGTAAGTGATTTTAATTATTGTTATCAACTTCAATTATTCTTTACTTACTAACACTCATGATTGTGTCGTGTTTTTTCTTTTGTTTTATTCTTCTCAGACTTCATTTTATTGTCTGTTAATTCCTTTACCTCGTGCTCTTCACTATTTTCTTTGAGCTCGCAGGTAGATAGATTCTTATCCTAGTTCATCTTATTATTGTTTTGTTTTCGAATCTCTTTTCTCTCAACCTTTAGGTCAGTTCATTTTTTGTGTTGTTGCCGAAAAGCCTGAAGCTTTGTCTGATCAACGTACCCTGTGCCCTCAGGTGTGTACACTGTTGAAAAGAATCGACTTCATTTTATTGTCTGTTAATTCCTTTACCTCGTGCTCTTCACAATTTTCTTTGAGCTTGCAGGTCAGTTGATTTTTTGTGTTGTTGTCGACAAGCCTGAAGCTTTGTCTGATCAACGTACCCTGTGCCCTCAGGCGTATTCTGTCTTTTGACAAGCTTCTTAGGCAATTGATCTTAGATCAGAACTGAATCTTTTGAGGCACTCAAATTCTTTACATAGTGAACATAAACAAAGATAAAACAAATAAGCACGATGTAGACTGAGGGAATCCACTTGGTGATGTGGAAAAACCTGCTTTGGAGAACAACGTAAGTATATAGACTACTTCCACGTCACAGGATGGCTGTGCCGCAGTGGTGTACAGGCCCCTGTCTACAACAGGTTCCAGCCAAGAGAAATGTATGAAAACCATTCATTAAACTGACAGATGTGTTGACCTGCATATCTTTTGATGTCTGATCTCTGTACCACTTTGAGAAGTTGTTCTTGACATGCTTTTGTTGTAAAGCTATTGAACTATTCAAGAGTGAAGTTGGCAGTAGCGTGCAAGTCACCACTGAATCTTGGTTGGTCGCGTCTTCAACAGGGTCCAGAACCAATTCTTTCTGTTGGCTTTGTGTGTTCATTCTTTGCTTTGTGTTTGAACCGTGAGAGACAGTAAAGAGGATGACTTTGTTCTAAATCATCAATGTCATTATATGCATTCCATTCTGATCCCAATGGCTGGAAGCGATATTTCTGAAATTTTATATTGCATACAAACGGATGTAATCCGTAGTTGAATTTCAAGAATTGGAATCAGCATGTTTAGAACATTAAGAAAAAAAATGCTAAACAAAAGATACGGAAAAACTGAAGTGAGAAAAAGAAAGGCAAGAAGCAGGCCCAGTAGGCCTACCGTTTTTTTCCAAGGTAAAGCTGGAGCAAAAGTGGTGGAAAGTGAGATTCTAGATTTCCTCCACTAGAATCTCAATCTATCCACCCAAGAAGGCTGGCGTTCCCGGTAAGTCCCTTGTGCCTCGGTCATTGCTTGCAATGTAAAAACCAAGGCACAAAATTGGATTTAGTTAAGCTTGGCGGTCTAAGCGCATTGGGACAACAATACTAACCAGAAAAGAATATCGGGTGACTAACTGGAGCCAACCCCGGTCAAAAAACAGGTTTGTGGGGTTTGTGGTGTATCTCAGGGGGAGGAGCATATGCTGGATCAGATGATGACAGTAGGTTGTTTTTTGGTGACGGCTGAGTACTTTTTTGATATTTGTGACTCATTTTCAATGATGAGCTTTGGGACTAAAGCTTTGGCATACTTTGGAACTTTTCTGTCACTTTCTTTGTGATCATCAAAGTCATGCTTGTCTCTGCTGCTGTCTTCAATTGTCTTCTTTCGGTATCTGGTTGTTGTTCCATTGTTTGTTTTCAAAGCCAGACACTGTCCATGGCCATTATGAGTAGCAATTTTTCTCTCCCTATGTTTCCTCAATTGATGGAAATCATGTAGCCTACATTTTGTAGCAGTCTAATTTGTGTCATGTTTTTGCAAAGTTGATCATTGTGAGTTGCATTGACATGGATTTTGAAAGTGCTCCATGTGCTAAAAAAAACTTGGAAATCTGTGTGATAGAATGTTCTGAAAGAACATAACTCTGTGGGTCTCTCAGATCATGTTGAAACTGCTTCATTGCATTCTTGGTAGCAAATCAAACATACTGAAAACTCAAAAAACAAGGTAGTGGGAGTGGTGATAATTTTTCCTGACTTCATCTGTGCAAAGTCAATTTGGCATTGGCACAGGTCCTTGATTTAACGGGGTTCTGGCAGATTGGCCAAGATAATCCCGTATGAAGCAAACTTTTAATAGGATGATCCCACCCAGTCATTTTTTTGAATTTAGCTCCTTGAGATAGTCACAAAATTGGACTTTTAAATTGGACTTTTAGTCCATCTCACCATGTATAAAGCTCTGGCTAGAGTTTGAAGTTAATTCTTTTGTTTTGCCCACAGCCACAGGGGTAAAAATAGATGCTCACATAGCTGTGAGTGTCAAAACTGTTGTGTTTTTTCAATCTTTGTTCAATTTTACTTCCCTTTCCTTTCCCTTTCCTTTCCTATTTCTTTCTGCTTGTCAGCTGATCACATCATCAACAGGAACTGAGCAGAAAAAGTAAGCCTTTCTCAGGCTTTATTCCTTGGGAAAGAAGTCTGAGCAAGGGCTGATCTATCTTCTCTGTTTATCTTAGCTGCTCAGCTGATCCTGCGCAGCATTCCCTGGTTCAGTAGGCTCTAAGGGACATCATCAATGATTTGCTCAAGGGGCTGCGCTGAACTTAATATCCCCTTAGCTAATTCTCTGCAGCGTTGGTTGGTCAGATCACACAGGGCCAGCCTTGCCTTTGGCTTCATGGCTCAGGAATGAAGCCTGAGGACCATCTGCTCATTTCATCTCAGCTGCTCAGCTATTCCTAAGTGGCATGTCTGAGATCAGAAGAATCCGAAGGATGTCAGTGCTCATTGGCTGAGGGACTGCTCAGCAGGTCCTCAGTGGCATTCATAGGATCAGAAGGATCCAAAAGATGTTGCTGAATATTGGCTGAGGGTGTGCTCAGTTCATCTCAGTTGTTTAGCTGTTCCTTGTTGGCATTTCTGGGGTCAGGAGGATCCAAAGGATGTCACTGATTATTGTCTGAGGTTTTGCTTAGGTCATTTCAGCTGCTTGGCTGATCTGAGTATGCAGTGACTCATGAGCTGATCCTGAATAGTAGTCTGAGTAAATCTGGCTTGCAGCGTAGCCAAAAGCATGCAGCACTTGGAAAGCATGCAGCACTTGGCGCTTGGCGCAGCCGCTCTGTTTCCCAGGCAGCTGGGGGCCCAGGTGTCTTGTATCCCACTAATAATTAGGCTCAAAGATATCCAGGTGCAGTGCTCTCCGCTGACCATTCAGCCACCAATAATTTACGCTGACCTACAGCTTTGGGTGCCCAGAACTGCACACCTCCACTCAAATCCGGGCTTGCAATCAACAAGTCATAACTCTTTGATTAACATCAGTATGAAAGATGGACAACAAACCTTCTCATGAGCTGTATGTCAAATCTTGATCCAAACCAGTTCAAAAATTGTTCAAGTCTCACAAAGCATTCAAAGTGAAGTATAACACCATGATTGTCCTGAATGAAAAAAACAAGTTTAACAATTGAAAAATCCTACAGCAGTTTTGTAACCATTGGACTAAACACATCAAATTAAATTTTGATTACTACTCTTTCAATTTCAATTAAGCATATTGTTCTGTGTTCAGTTGCCTATAACACGTCTGTCAACTGACATTAGAAATGTTGTGAATATATTCATACTTGTAATTCATTCAACTTGAATACTCAATAATGGTCTAAGCGCATATGGACAATTCTTTTTCAATACAAACGTAATTCAGTATTTATTGAGGTTGAAGTTAAATCCTTTTGTATCATTTGTGTTAATCCAATGGTTGAATCAGTGGCAGTCAATTCATTGGTGATTATCACTGATTAGGAAAATGGATAGAATCCGATTTTGGCTATGGTTATCTGGTTTGTTTTGGATTTGAAGATAAAAATGATAATAATAGGCAAAGAGGACCATTGAAAGAAATTCTGTGTTCTAGTGAGCTTCTTAAACATGATGATACAAACCAAGTTCATTTCATGTTGTTTTTTAACGTCTTTTACATCCTTTTGAATTAGATGTTTTTTGTGTTTATCTGCATGCAATCTTTCATTATACACCATTTATCAAAGAAAAAATTACTTTCAAAAAATTGCTTCTTCTTTGCCTGCAGTGCTGTGAAGTGCTGCTAAATGTCAGTTACGCTAGTTGCTTTATTTTGCCAAAAAAATCTTTGTTGCTCTTGAAGTTAACCATCTTGAGCAAGCCAGATTTGAGCTGTGCTGCCCAAAATACAATTGGCAGAGCCACCAGCCAGAGTTGATCTGAGAGAATGAGCTTCGAAGAATGCTCATCCAAGATTCAAATGAGCATTCTCCAGCAACACCAAGCAAAATTGGAGAAAAACAGCCTGATTGCCTGAACACTACTAAAATTTTGAATTGAATGAATTTGAAAGAAATCAAATCTTTTTTTAGAGACTTCAGGAAATTTTACAATGCTCACCTGTATGTGAGCGTTGATTTTGGCCACTGTAAATGCCCTGCCCCAGCTATTCTAACCTGTTGGTTAGGATAGCCAGATTTGGGACAAGGAGTCATCAAGGGCTCAAAAGATCTTTGAGCCTGGAAGTCCAAGAGGTTAAGTAATAAATTCCAGGGCAATCAGTAGTGGAACTCATTGAGTACTGGGCACCTTCAACCAAGAGTATATGAGTAAATCTTAGATGAAGAGAAAAGAGCTTGTGGCGCTCTGTCAGCACTGTCTATAAATGAAACAGCAAGTGAAACATAGGTTTAAATTAGGTTTCAGAGAAGCTCCACAACATCACTGGACATATGTTGTAAGCATTGAAATAAGAGAATGAAATTGCTATGGTGTTGAAAGTGTGATGAATAAATGAAATATACAAACATGTACAACAAGTGAAAGCACCATAATTGTAACATCTATTGGCTTGGGCATAATGGTAATAACTAGGTGGAAATGAAACTGGAAANTGGCTTGGGCGTAATGGTAATAACTAGGTGGAAATGAAACTGGAAAAGTGAAGCAGGGTAAAACAGTATTTACATCTCTTTTTGAGATTTCTTCTCCATTTCTCTCCATTGATGAAAGTTGAGGTCTTCATCTTGGTAATGGATTTGGGAGATTCCATCACAAGAATATCAAAGATGGGCATGGCCTATGTTTTTTGGGGGGTTTTGTGTGACATTTTGCCTTTCTAAAGAGGTGCTTCATTTGAGGTTTATTTCAATGAGCATTGAATACCAGAAAAAAGTGGTGAGGCTTTTGATACAATCTGCAAAGTGTCTCTCCTGCTTACCGTGACAAGAAGGCATTTACAAGATCATATCAAATTCTAAAGGGGTACATTTCTCATATGATTTGAGATCTTGTCAAGGAGGATAAAATTACTTTCAGGAACAAGGAACCCAAAGCACATCTGTCAATTATGATGAACCACTTCATCATTTCCCATACACTGCTGAAGTGGCTTTTTGACCCTCAAGGACATACCATAAATTAAGCTCTTGGTTGAAGCTCTTGGCAGGAAGAGACACCCATAACAGATACACTTTGTGTTACAAGCTATTGAACCAAAGCTTACAAGGTCTTGAGTTGAGATTGTGCTTGTAGGGATGGTCATGTAGCCAGAATTGTCCAAACATTAATAGATGATGAAGTTAAAAAATCCTTCTTTCGATGATATCTTTGCTTCCCATCAAAGTAATTTTCATTGTCATTTTAATAGGAAAAATCAAACTCTTTATAGTATTTTGATTTCTTCATATTCACTTGGGGTTTCAATACTTAGGCAATGTGATGGAGTTGTGCACTAAGGGGCAGACTTTACGGCTGATGAATTCACCAGGCGTTTACTCTCCCCTGTTTATCAGGTAGAAGGGTTGAAAAGCCTTCTCCAGGCATTGTGACAACCTGAGCAGCTCATCCAAGCAAGAGATTGAACAAGCCACATAGGGTGGTGTGGGGTACCTACAGGGAAGGGAAAAGGCGGGGCAAAAGGCTCTTTTCCCCCTGCCTTCAACCCTCCGTGGAGTGAGAACAATACCGTGGAGGCGGAGCTTCTCTTCCCAGGAGGTGGTTGGGTGAGAAAAAACTTCCAGCTACCAGGCAGCTGAGTGAAGAAGAGAGGGGGGAGAGAGATGATGAGCAAAGAGAGATAAGAAGAGAGAAATGTGTGCAAGGAGAGGGATGGCGCAGAGAGTGAGAATTTTCTCTTCATGCCACACGCCTGTGGTCAACCAGACCTGCGTGTCTTCTTAACTCAAGCCCTGAAATACCGGGTATGTGGTACTTACGCTGTACAGAACCTCTGATTTTCTGCCTTTAATGGGCTGTAGAACCAATGGTGGCTTGCTAAGCTAAGCTAAGGATGTTTCTGACCTTGGCTTAGCTTAGCAGTAGCCCACTAAGGTCAAAGCTGCTTTCCCTAATTCTTAGCGCCCTCCTGCCAATACCAAGGCATTAGCTTAGTGATTTTTTTTGCGCTAAACCACTAATTAGCTACTTAGCAGGCCTTTTTTGTGTGAAACAGTAAACAATTTTGTTATATTATCATGTGATAACCCATAAGCAATGAATTCATCTTATAACACTAAGCCAGATCACTGATTTACCACAGAGTTTAGAAAATTGAGTCCAGAGAAAAATTTGCAAAAATAATGGTTCAATTCATGGGTGTTGTCCCCTCATTTTTCCTATTTTTCTATATCTTTGCCATGAATTTTGAAGACCTTCCAAACCAAAATTCTCACAGGGGATATCATTTCAGAAACTCAAATTTGGTCCAAAACTACCAAGATTTGGGCAAAAACCTCCAATGCCCAAATACATGGAAATTTTCATTGAATCATCTGAACACTTGCAATTTATGAAAGTGACATGATGGCTCTACAAGGTTTATCAAGGTGCTGAAGCCATTGTAGTGATAATTTCTATGGTTATATAGGGTTCCTGCTGTGTATGGCTCTTGATATACCTCACCCATTCTTGGAGATACACAACTTCTTTGTGCATTCAAGCTGTAGAGCCAGAATGTGGTTTTCAGAATGTCAAGACACTACATGTGTTGGAACAAAACTGAGGGTTTTGTTGATTTGCACAGTCACTGTGTCACCGGCCAGCTTTGGACCAAAATTGGGTTTCTGACATTCTTTGCATTGTGGCTGTGAAAATAACAAAAATAATGCCAGATGACTGGAATTCACCAAAGGGCCCAACCAATCTTTTTTCATATCTTTCTGACCCCT
>MWRK01028345.1:0-12172 GCA_002157035.1 Melampsora medusae f. sp. deltoidis
AAATACAGAGATCGTGACTCGCTGCAGGGTGTAACAAACCGACTCTCAACCTTATCCCTAGAGCCTATGCCAGCGGGTGACGATCATGTTGCAAATGAGTCCTTGATTCCTGACTCATTGCAGATGTTGATTGATCTTGAGGCCAAGATTCGATGTGATGTTGCGACGGCGGAGCGCTTGCAGGATTACTCGACGTCTAAAAAGTTGAAACAGGATGCCATGGACACCCAGCGCCTACAGAGAGTAGAATTGATTTATGTCCGTAGCACTCCTCTCATAAGCTTTCCAGTGTGACTGAAATAGTTTGGCTTCAATCTAGCGAAGTATTTTACCTCAAATGCAAAGTGCGGTCATCGTATTACTGAAGTTACTACTCGCTACAGTCACTGCGAACACAAATCCTAACAATTCTCACGATGCCGAACAACGTCAGTGGCCCGTTGAAATCATTCATATGAAGTATTTATCCTCGACATGTCTGATCCCACATCTCTCGCGCAGCCAAGCCATCACCGACTATTGAGGACATCGACATTCTGCGACACCGAGAGATCACATCCAAAGCTGTGTCTGCGATCTTGATCCTGAGTCTCAAATGGTTCAAGACATCGCGTGAGTCATTCCATGATGCGTGGGGCGGTCTATGCTTTCTTTGGATCTGACTGAAGACGTATCTCAGATGTTATGAAGTTCCATTACTTGGCTCAACTATTAGTTGATTCTAATTGCCTCTTGCTGATCCTGAAGATGTTTGGTCTTCAAGAGGTTGCCACACAAGTCAAAACAAAAAACGAATGCGAGGAATACAAGTGCGTGACTCACATCAACCACACATCGAGATTGTCCAGAATCGAAATATTGATGACCCCTGCGTAATATCTTTTATTGGATCAGCTTCTTTCGATATTGTGCTTTACATGGATCACGATCTTCTTCTCAAACACATCCTGATGAAGGCCCTGTTCAGCAAAATATCTCTCCAATCATCACCAAAACTACCCGGGCAGGCGACGAGGAAGTGGAACTGATTACCGATTATTCTTGGAGGAATTTTTTTGCTGCAATCAACTTTGTTCACATTTTACAAAAATTGACTAAGGGCAGGATACATCGCATACTGCTCTTAGTTCAGTACAAAAGCTCGGTAGGCAGCCTTTTCCAGCTGTTTCTCCTCATTCCATATACCAGATCCTCCTGTATTAACCGCGGTTAAAATTTTATTACTCACCCTAGGCTATCTTGAAGAGGATACTCCGAGCAAATCAGCCTACCCTACAACTCTATGTTCTCAAGGTTATCAAGAGCCAGATACCTTATTGTGGCCGGAAATGGAGACAAGGCAGGCTGATTTCTTTCAAACACATTCCCTATTGTGTATTGATGTCGACGTCCTTTCTGACTCATCAAGCAAATATGAAGGTCATCACCGCTATCTATCTCAACTGCCGCGCGGATTTACGAGACGAATGGCTTCTGGGAGTTGACTTGGATGGGGATGTGGAAGATTCATTTGTAAGCCTTCTTGTCGCCTTTTTAAGCTTTCCGCAGCCTTCTTGACCTCGTGTGTCGTAACTTCAGCCTCAGGAACAAGCTTTGCGATCGCTTGTTAGCTTTTACAACTGTAAACATTACGGCGCCTTTGCACCTCACTTGTACCGTCGCCCATCCGTCATGGCAACAGATGGTGCCCCAAACCAACTCAACGCCGCTTGGAACTCAGCCGATCGCCAAGGGGCAGCTGGCCTTATTCAGTCGGTTGCCCTGCAAAACACTAACGATGCAGATGCATTTCCTCCTGTGCGGTCATTTTATGATAACTCACGAATGCTAGATCCCACGTCCACTATCGATGGATTTCTCGAGGATTATGAAGTCGAAAGTCTCTTCTATCCCCACTACTCGGTGAATAGTCATGGCTTACTGGAGCGGAATGATGATGCTACAACGTCAGCTTGGAATCGACTGGGTGAGCTGCTTGGTGATTTTGAGGATATCTCGGATACAGAGAGTATCGCGTCGATTGGGTACCTTGGAGGAGAATTTGGGGCGGATGGAGGCAACTCAGACGCATCGGACATGGCTTCACTGGATGAGCTGAAAGATGGAGACCATTACAGTCGACGAGCTGAATGGGAGCATCTCTCGCCTGAGACTATCACAGCCTTGGAAGAGGAAAGAAAAACATCAGAACAGTTCAACCAGCAAGGATCACCTTCACAGCTTCCACGACGACGAAAGAGCAGCGAACAAAAAAGCCCCGCTCTACGACCCGTGGTGTTGGACGGACGGGAAGAAGAGGAAGACCAAGCAGATGAGATTGACAGCGAGTTTGGTATCTTGAATACCGGCTCACGCGACGCGAACCTCATTACATCTCCTGGCGGTGTCAAAGGATCTGCGAGCACACGTTCGCCACATTGTTCGCCACATTTTGGACCACAGTCGCCATTGAGTCCAGTTCATCACGGTGGACCAGCGGTGGACGAAGTAGAACTGATATTTGGAGAATGAGAGGTAGGAAACCATGTTAGGTATCCTTTACAATTTGCCCTGCTAGAATGAGTGGCTACGGCTATATCTATCGTCGTTAGAGTCTGTAAATTTGATCCATGTCCGTCAGGACTGTATATAGTGTCTCGCAGTTTTATACGCATACTCCAGGCCATACCTGGTGGTGGTGGTGGTAGCTAGTGGCTTTCCGCTCTTAAGACATCTATATCAGCGGGAGCCCTTGTAATTTTTTCACATAGATTTTTGACTACCAGGGAAATTAACAGTCACTGAAGTATTCCAATTGGTGCACAAGATGACATCAGCCTTGTCCAATGAGAGCTTTGATGAAATGAGTCACTGTCATTACTGTCAATAAGACAAGGTGCTCTTCAGAACCAATAATGAAGTCGATGCTATGGAATTGGAAGATCCATCTGGCCAACAAAGAGTAGTGAGAATCTTTCATTATTATTCCATAACAGACTACTTGTGGGCTATTGTTTTTAAAAAATGACACACTGTACACTGAAGCACAAGCATTTGACCTATACTGCCCATTTGTTTACTATGAAGATTCTTGTGCAATCAAAAACCCACAACAATGGTGCCTGTGTGGATCTTGGTGAGATTGATGTATATACATCCAAACCCATACAGTTGCATAGGTTGAGGTAACAAATTTGATATACAGTCATATGACCAGTTGATTCAAAAGACCATGTGTTGTTGATGACATAGGTTTATGCATTGTGAGCAGCTTTTTAAAAAACATTTTGTTACAAATCCCAACTGAAAACCTCAATGCCAGGCCCTAGGAATCTATCAATACCACAAATATCTGGATTCTACCTTCAAAATGCTATGCATTATGACCTTATGCAACATTGCCCAAAAGGTTGATGAAACCCCAGCTGTATGTAAGTTGGCTGATTGGGTATGCATGTGTGTGGATTGGAATTGGATTCACAGGGGTGTAACAAAGGCCTGCAGGCCTTGAAATGCGGGAGTGTTTAGTATGCAACCCACACCTTCATGCAGACAACAATCAAGGCCCAACATTTTAACCCAATCATTGCACTCTGTAGGCTCAACGCAAATTGAGTATGCTTAGAAGATTATCATATTGGAAGCTTCCAATGTGAATTTTTTGATCAGCTTCTGCTCCTTGAAGTAATGCAGATAATGCACAGCACCACACAAGCCCAACTCATCACTAAAGAATGGGGCCTTTTTTGTGATCTGTTGTGTGTAAAATCTTGGACCCATGCACAGTGGATCTCAGACCCTACCTATAACTTTGCTTTTGGTTGCAATAACACAAGATGTTGCAAAATGGCACCTCAACACAATCTCTTGCACTTTTCTCATGGATATATCTTCAATTTTGTATGAAACTAGAGATGAGGTGGACATACCTGCAACTGGTAACTTATGACTGAGTTTGATGTAGCATGACACAGTAAACCCTCAAGACAAGGTAAGCTGATGATTCATGTGAATAGACATTGGTCGTCCACAGCTCCGGAAATGCAGTATTCTGACGTCAATTCGAATGGAACGGGACAACTGAACTCAAGGTAGCTAGGTTGCCAGATGTATGATCCTGCAATGATGAGGCTTATACGAGACAGAATGTATAGCCATCGATGTCATTGTCAGAGACCGCTGGATGCTGAGAGTCGAGTGAGGCATCCTTTCTCAATTGGACGCCACTTGAAGCCTATCTCGAACTCGTTGAGCAGCTTCAGGTGGAGGACATAGCTAATCGAATGATAGATCAAATGGACAGGGCATGTTGTAATCCGGATCAATCTTTGGCATTGCAAGTGAATCTGAGTGAAAGTCAAAGAAGAAGAGGTCAATGGTGATCGTAATGGTCATGGCAGTCTGAATTGAAAATCCACTTTGCTGGTAAAAGATAAGATTAAATTGAACATTTGATCAACCCGTTCATTCGTACCCAAGAGCGTGTTCCTGAATCGAATGATTGATTGATTGATTGATTTGGGTTAAGCCTAAGGTGTTGTATTTATGATGTACGAAAAGTAGAATCAAGTACACATACATACATACATACAAAAGAGACACTTGTTCTACATAAAAAAACCAATCTTTAGGCCCACTTATGTCTCCAAGTATGTAAGTACCTACCAGCTATGTATTCTCTTTCTCTCTCTCTTCAAATAAGTACCTCTCTTTACCACCACACGCAATTTCTCTCTATCTCTTTACCTTCTACTACACACCCACCCACCCGCACACACACACCTACATACTCAACTGACCAAACCAGCAATCTGAATTTTCAAACTTCACCTTAAACCATCTCAACCTCATCGCCTGCCCCAATCTCTTCTAAGTTTTTACCCTTTTCATCCTCATCTTTCATTCTATCATGGCAGAGATTCGTCGAAAGCTTGTTATCGTCGGCGATGGAGCTTGTGGAAAAACTTGTTTACTCATCGTCTTCTCAAAAGGCACATTTCCCGAGGTATACAACCCATTTTCACTTCTCTTGACCCACCACCATTCCTCTTTACCTTGATCAATCTCTCCTTCACGCTTACATCCTTCATCACTTCAAACTAACTTTGCTTTCCGATCCATTCAGGTCTATGTCCCAACCGTCTTCGAGAACTATGTTGCCGATGTTGAAGTAGATGGCAAACGAGTCGAGCTGGCGCTTTGGGATACAGCCGGTCAAGAAGATTACGATAGACTTCGACCACTTTCTTATCCGTGCGTCTACTCTTCATCTTCTTCCGGTTTCAATTCTTGTCTTTTCAGAGAAATTTCATTTTGCTTAACGCTTTCGTTATCTTCGCTCTAGTGATTCACACGTTATCTTGATATGTTTTGCTATCGATTCCCCCGACTCGTTGGACAACGTTCAAGAAAAGTGGATTTCCGAAGTCTTGCACTTTTGTCAAGGCTTACCTATCGTCTTGGTAGGATGTAAGAAGGATCTTAGGTCGGATTCAACCTTATCGCCTTCTTACCATCGAGCTAGCCTGACTCGAAGAATGTCTCAAATATCCCTCATAGGAATGACCCGAAAACTATCGATGAGTTGAGAAGAACGAGTCAAAGGCCCGTGACATCCGATGAGGTAAGTACGGTTGTCAAAGTATACCTCTTATTGCCTTTCTCATCGCATTTTTCATTGCTACAGGGAATGGCCGTTGCCCAAAAAATTGGTGCACAACGTTACCTCGAATGTAGTGCTAAGTCCGGTCAAGGAGTCCGAGAAGTCTTTGAGCACGCGACTCGGTACGCACTCCTTGCCAAGAAAGGCGGTGGTCGACGCACTCGTGGCAAAGTTGTGGGTCTTTTGTTATCGCACAATCCTTTGCTTGCTGCTCATTGCACTGCTCTGACCTCAATCATCACTTCTGTCTGGTAGTGCAACATCCTTTAAGTCGAGAGAGAATCGTTGGATGCCTGGTGCTAGGTTCTTCTTACTCATTTTCTCAGCCCTCTACCTCATCTTTTTATCCTTGTTTTTTTCTAGCCGCTTTACACCTGTTGCTTCCTGTGTTGTGCTGTGTTACTTGACCTTACGGCGCTTCTGTAGCTGCCCATCCTGTGATGAGCGGTCAATTGAGGTTTATTGGTGGAACTAATTTTCAATTTGATGTCCAGTCGATTTCTGTGTTCCGATCATGAGCGTGCGATGGGGCGTACTCCACAATGGCAGAGTGTATGATTCACGATTACCTTGGTTTTCTTCATTTATCAATTCTCTATTCACCTCGTTTCCCGCCGCCATGTCTCATAATGGTGCCTAAGTATATCTGTATTGTAGAGGCACACGCTGGTTCTCCAAGGACTCAATTACGCGCCAACCTGTGATTTGTGCGACAACTTTTCAATATGCTGCAGTACAATTGGCCCTCAATGCTTATCCTGTTCTTTTACACTTGAATTCACAAATCTGGACAACTTAAGCTATGATGATCATCCCCCCCAAGATGTGGCCCCGGAGTTGAGATTTGAGATAATGGTCATCCTTTGCAATTGTCCTACGTTTACCGGACCTCTCAAAGCACAGCAGAACTTCTGTTTGGCAAGAGTGGTCAGGTGAAATTTCAGCTTTCGTCATATGTGAACCACATGACTATTTGGTCGCCTGTCTCCCTCATCAAGTCTCGCCTCAACACAAACATGACCATAATAAAGTATGAAATTTCCAAAACTGCGGTTCAGATCTTACCATTTCACTTTTTCCTCGGTTAATCTATATGTATGCAGTGTAACATATGAGAACGCAAACTACGCAGCCAGATACCGTGAGGAAGTCAATGTGATGTACGCTTTGAAACTGGTGAACACCTCGAAAATGATACATATGTATGCTTGTCTATAGACCCTTTCGCATCTCATTGGATTTCGTTTCAAAGAGACAAACCTTGGAAGCTGGTCTCATAGTCATATCAAAGGATGCAAACCAAGTTTTCCCAATTGACTTGGAATCCAAAAGCATCAAGCACAACCTGTTTTGAAATCTACATTGATTACGAAGTTACACATAGTGGAAGCTGGCTTGGCTGATTAGCTCATCCGCTAAGCAAAATTTTGTGGGTCAGATGAATGTAACTTTTTGAAATGATCATGCTTTCAGATGTACAAACAAAGGAAGTGTTGATAAAGTTGTATGATGTACAAAGTTCAAAAGATATGCTTCTACATAGAGCTGTCTTCGAGGAATGTTTATAGCGCGTCTTGATTTACATACACACATGTACACATGTGAAAACTTTGAATGATATGTAAGTGGGATTGGAATTTGGAAAGCTGAATGCATGCGATGGTTTTTGATGAAGAAAGAAATTCATCGGTCAACAAGAAATACTAATTACTTCATATTATCAATCATCAAATCAAAAAATGGAATCAGTATCAGTCAAGAGCAGCAAGACAATCTATCAAATCATTTCAACCACCAACACTTCAAATCACTCAAATACTACATCAACTTCCATTCAAGCTAACATCTCTCAATCAGCTCATCAGGCTGTAAAACAATACCCAATCAATACTTCTCTCATCAAATCAGATAGTAAGTTGATTCTGATCATCCGATTCAAAGAATTTAAAAGATACTAATTGCTTATCCTTATCACAGTCAACGATCTTCTCTCGAACTTGACCATCGATCACGATCTCTCATTTGATTCAAAACGATATCCAGACTTCTCACAACCTCATGTCGAACGATCCTTGCAAGTCTTAGAACATTCCATTCACCCATCTAATACTATTCATCCAGATCACCATCGCTGGGCATTGTCTCAGCTTCAAGTCGCGAATCATTTCATCAATCATCAAATTCAAGAAAATGCACATAGGCCATTGTGAGTCCAGTCTTTTTCGCAGGCCTTACATCGGTCAAATACTAACGTGTACTTTATCTCATTTTCTTAGGACTTTTAAAGACCCTCCTTACGCTCTTCCAATCGGTCATCCAATACTTCATCAGGCGCATTCATCGAATCCTGAAACCCCTGCCCAAGTTCACGCTGGTCTCCTTCAACTTCCTCAGGCCCATTCTCTTCCCCACTCTGCACGACTTGACGATCCTCCTTCGACTTCCTCTTTGAGAGAATTTTACAAGACCGTGATGGTCACTAATACTTCATATGAGGCCTCTCCTCCATCCGAGCCAACAACTATCAAAACTTCCACCCTACCCGAGACCAGCTCTCCTTTGACAAAACTATCCAGTTCTGCTCCCAATTCGCCTCGACCTGACCCCTTCGAGACTCCTCAGCCTACAGTCAGATTTAAACTAAAAAGTGAATCACCGGATCCACTCGCACTTCCAACATCCAAATCATCTACCAAAAATCGACATATAATCCCACCAGACTTCAATTCTACACCTCAGTTGAAGAGAAGAAAGATGGACAAGTTCAACACGTACGTCGCCACATCACCTCACACTCAACCTAGTCGGCCAAAACATCCATCAATCTTTCCCCTCAAGGCAGGAGATAGTCCTGTGGTCTTGCCTGAATCTACTTCAATTCCTTCGTCGGCTGCACATAATACGAATTCACCGAGCCTTCCGAGTACGTCTCAGTGTTTTCCTCTGCCCATGATGATAGCTTTAATTTATGATCGGATGTATCGTGATTAGATTCCGCTGCTCGACTTGCCAGTGTAGTTGAAGATATTCTTGAGGCAGATGACATGCGCGAAGAAACAAACTTAACCTGCGAATTTTTCGTCGTAACCGATGGTGATCCGATCCTCAACCCAAAGGTTCTCAGTAAGATGACGAAATTGATCGAGCACGGCAATGGAGATTGTCTTCTAGACATCAGCGGCGATGACATGAGCCGTCTGATGAAGCTCCTCGAAAAGGGCGTGAAGGTATTCGATGAACTTCTTGTTGTCCCTAGTGAATTGAAACTCCCCAAATCCCCTCTTCCATCCTCACTGAAGAGCGCCTCCAAGTCCAAGCGAGTCACTCCATCGAAATCATCCTCCAAGTCTTGTAAACAAGGATCGAATCTTGGGCCTTCTGACATCACCGGTGAATCTCATGATCCAGACTACGAATCCACTCACCCCGCGCTTTCGTCAAATATTGTGGCGGAGAATCATATCAAACTAATCCAAGGACGAATGGACGCCATGCTCAATGCGCTTCACTCGGTCAATTTTACGTTGTTACTCTTGACTTGCGAGAAAAAGCTGCCTAAGCGTTTCTATTCCGAAGAAACCATCTCACTGATTACACGAAGCCTGAAACATCAGCTACATACCGTCATCTATCCTTTTATGCAAACAGGCCAAAACAGTGCTCTCGACAGTAAGTTTCTCGATTTGTTGACATGACACGCATCTATCTCGCATGAGATCCCTTATCCACCCATATATTGAGGTCTTCTGCCTTTTGCAGCTTACTCGTCTCGTCTCGAACACGTCTTATCGAAGTCGAATGCCACACGCCAGGTTGTCTCTTCAATATTCTCAGTCATCTCGACATCCGTTCTCCCTAAGATCAGTCTACTGGTGACCAATCTCGAGCTGCCGGAACCAATTCTGAATCACCTCAATCATATCTCCATCAGCTCGTTTCTCTTCGAACCTCGAGACGCCTGTTCCACTTCAACTCGTTCCAGAAGCTCCAACCAACAGACCAAGAAACCTACTTTTTTCCACAGTGGCATAGCAGCGATGCGCTTAGAATGCTTGAACCTATTACGTAATGTAAAATCACCTCATGATCTCCACATCTCGATTGTCTATCGTCGTTGAAACTGTCCTAATACTCGGAGTGCTACAATATCTGGTCAATAGATTTCTTCGAAATATCCCGGCCAAACTGACGCGATTGTCGACGAAGTTTTGAGCTCAATCGTCAACGTTTCCGGATCTTTTGTCTCAGCTCCTATCATCGGAAGTGGGTCAGCCCGTTATCAGTAAGTCCATTCACGTCACATCTACCTTATGTTATCATTACATATCATCTTACGGCCTATTCTGCAAGACTCTCGCATGGAAAGTCCATACACAGCATCTCCGCTTTGTTGTTGCATATCATTCAGTGTTCAGCGCACGGAACGCGATCCCGATTGCGCTCAAAACTGCGTGATCTCCAGGATGGTCAGGATGAAAAAAAGACACAGGCAGCGTTATTGACAAACGGTTCGAAAGAATATATTTATCGAGTGGTGAAAGACACAGTAGAGCCCGTATTCTCGACTGCTACCCAACTTGGTACCAAGATCATCAGGTTCTTAAGTGAGAAGTGAGAAGTTATCGGTGTCATCTCATAGTGTCCCCCTGCTCACTCTCATAATGATCTCCGTTCTTTCTACGCAGGTCCACGAAGAACAGCAAATCAAACACCGATTCGAATTCCCGGCTTGTATTCGATCAATTGGTGTCCGATTCGATTGAGTTGTTATATCTACCCGACTGGCCTGTAGCAGAGTTTTTACTCGGCTTGTTTTGCAAAAAAATGGTGAGTGTTTTAAGCTTTGCTTGTCATGATGTATGTTCATCCTTCATTTCTTCGTGTTCGCTAGGTGGACATATGGGAGGAAACGAAGACAACCTCTGCTGATCGGAACGCCATCAAAGTTTTATTTATCGATCACATGGGTCATATCGCCGCCCGCTTGTTTCGTCCCTATTCAACAACCGACACTGACAGCAAAGCGGAGAATGCTCCGAGTGGACAGGCGCCTAACCTATTCAAAGTGTGGATAAATCTTTAACCATCTGCCAAAAAGACACTACCAACAGCTTCGTGTTAATGGCTTTCTAATTTCTGAAAATGACCCTTTCACACTTCCAGACGATGCTTAAAACGGGCGACCTTGCTAATCTGTCCCAGTTTTTTCAATCTCAAGCAAGCTTAATCTTACAATTGGACGGGATGAGTATTATGGAAGATGAAACGAATGTGAGTAGGCTATCTATCTTCTTGTATTACAGTCTTGGCCCATTCTTCCAGATTGACTAATCGGGTGCATACGTGTTTTAGAGTGCATCGGACTTTCTCCATGCGCAATGGACGATGGAATTCATGAAGGCAATCAGATCGTTGCAATCTGACCAGCAAACGGAGGAGGCACCTCCTAGTGTAGAATTGCTGGATTTTTTGAAGCAGCAGCTTCACATCTTCTGCAGCCTAGAAACACGGCTCGCGCCCACTTCAGCTGTCTCTCACCGTCTGTATGTGAGGATGTCGGTCGTGTCCTATGATTTTATAATAATTGATTGCTTACTCGCCGCGCTTCACTGATCACAGAAATCCGGACCCCGCTTATGTCCATCCAGGATCACTTCTCGAGTCCATGTCTCAAATACAGGGCCTCAAGTTGGTTCGCGATCTTTTACTCGATCGCATCATACTTGCTTCCGCTACATCTGTAGTCACATTTCGAAGCAAAGCCATCAAAGCTCTTGGAGTAGTCGTTGCGCAAGATGAATCAATCTTCTATAAGGTTCGTACCCCGGAAGACTGCCCTTTGTGGGCTCTGTAGATTCTAAATCTATCTTCCCATTATCCTAGCAATCTGTACGCACTGCAATCGAGGAAAGGATGTTAGACAGCTCTCCAGCTGTGCGCGATGCGGTCATGGATCTGATTGGGAAATATGTGACAGTCAGACCCAACCTGGCTATCACCTTCCTTCCTCAGATTGCAGTTCGAATTGCGGTACGTCTTCATGATTTTTCCTCGTGGTCGAAAACAAGCATTGCTTGTCGGATTTGTGGTCAGGGATTCACATCTGTTTCTAATAATCAACAGGACAAAGGCCTTTCTGTGAGACGCAGAGTAGTGAAGCTTCTCAAGTCGATATATCAACTCATAGGAGAGGACCATGTCGATCTCAAGGTTGAAATATCGAGGCGCCTCATGTCGAGAATGTATGATGAGGATCAAACATTGAAGGTATGTTGGAATACTATTGAGTGTCAATTCAGTGGTCAGAGGTACCCAGAGATTGACATTTCTCCTCTTTCACCAATCAGGAGCTAGCCATGGATGGCTTAGGCGAACTATGGTTCACTGAACCCTTCAATGTCCATACTGTGGGCACGATTTTGATACAGCTAACTGCCCACGATGGTGAATCGACAGTTTCACTGGAAGAGGCAATCAAGTTTGTAAGTGATCTGTATGAAATCACGAAGCGCATGAATCGTTCAATTCGTG
>MWRK01028402.1:0-10871 GCA_002157035.1 Melampsora medusae f. sp. deltoidis
CACAACGTGTCCTGGCGTTGACTGCGACTGCGACACCGCAAGTAGCAAAGGAAGTAAGTTATTTCACCATAGTGAGGATGTTCAATTTGTTCAACTCATTATAAATGTATGTAGATCTGCGCCGGATTTTCAATAGATTACGACGCGGGTTTATTCAAGACATCAACTTATCGAAAGAATCTCACCTTGAAGGTCGAAGTCGCTACCACCCCAGAAGAAAAACTTTCAGTCATGATACCCATGCTGAAACGGCGTACAGGCGCAGCAATCGTTTATGTCACTACCCAAAGTGATGCAGAAGATTTGGTTCAAGTCTTGCGTCAGAGCGGATTCGAAGAAGCTGGAGTTTATCATGCTGGTATGAGTCCAGAAGATAGGTTGAAAACTCAGGAGAAATTTATCCAAAGTGAACGAGTAAGTTTTCTTACATTGATCTCGACGGGCCTTGAAGTTCACGATCATCATCCTATTCAAGCTGATGATTCTATCTTTCGATTTGATAGGGGATTGTATGTTCTACTATCGCTTTCGGAATGGGTATCGATAAAGCTTCAATTCGACAAGTTATTCATTACAAGTTACCTAAAACTCTTGAGAACTACTCTCAAGAGATTGGTAGAGCTGGTCGAGATGGATTACCATCTGAATGTTGTGTTTTTTTATCGAAATATGATATACCCCCTTTAGAAGCTTTCGCACGTGGTAATACTCCGAGTCTGAGGTCCATGAAGGGCTGGGTGATGGATGTGCTCACTACCGACTTGGATGAGGATGAGTGTCTTGTGTTTAATCACTATGAACAAGCCAAGACGTGAGTCATCTGTCTTGATGTGTAAAACTTAGAGACATGATTGTTAACCTTAGTGCAAAATGTTCATGTCACATTCACCAGACATGATATCAAGGTTAGCTTATCTTTGAATGACAATCAACAAACACCCGCCATTGATGATTGACACATTTCGTGTTTCCAGGTTAATACTCTCGGTTTATTGTTTGCTCAACTTGAGCTTAATTTTGGCCTTATCAGGACTACTACACCATTCTACTGTGTCTTCACTTGGCCTAGAGATGATAGGATTATAGCTAGGATGAAAGCTGAAAAAGGAGATCTGGCTCGAACGCTTCGTGATCATATGAAACACGGACCGACCAATTCTTCGGTACAAATTTGCTTTTCGATCCCAACATTGATGATCACATGACTTACATGTGACCACGTTCTTCGACCTGATTTGACAGATTGATATTCATGAGACTGCAAGTTTTAGCGGTTTAAGACGTGCAGATCTGACTGCGCAATTGACTCGTTGGCAGGCGTACGTCAACTTCCACTATTCCATTCCTCTTCTCAAGAAGATAATAACGCACACCCCGATATCTTCAACCGATGGCTGTCAAATTCAGGATGTTTGATTTTCAAACAAAAGGTGGACAAGTTCGGCACAGGTATCGTCCTGCGACTGAAGATGGAAAGATGCCAGGGATCGAAATGGTCGACGTCATAGCTACTCAACTATATGACGAGATGTTCAAGCGTGAAGAAGCTGATGTCGGCCGCTTGTATGAAGTTGTGGATTTATTGACCAAAGACGATTGTATGTCTGAGTCCAATTATCCAATTTCAATGATTATGCTATTATCGGGAATGAAGTGATGATTTGAAGGGATATAGTTTGTTGATCCCTGATGAACTTTTCTGTACGGGTTTTAGGTATAGCGCATAGCTTAGCTGCATACTTTGGAGATTACGAGTCCATTCCTCTCAGCGCATGTGGGGCATGTACTGTAAGTTACCATCTTTCCCGATATACATATCGTTTCTGGGAAAGTTTTTCTGGGGAATAAGGATAGAAGAACCTGACGATTTTATATCCATCACTTTTCAAGTATTGTGCGACCTTAGAACCGATCAGATTTGATTTCAAAGTCGAAACCAAAGTTGATGCCGCAAAAGCGAAACTTATCTTAGACGTAAGAAAATGAAAGATTTTGTCCATCCATGGGATTCCAAACATCTGACCTCTGTTAACTGATCATTTTCTTTGATTTTCTTTGACTCTTTCTCCCATATTGTTATCCATTCGAATTGGTTGATTGCCCATCATCAAAAAAGGCATGTCCATATCGAGATGATGCACGTTTATTGGCACGTATCGCTCTTGGTATCGCATCACCGCGTACAACAGAACTCAAATTGACTAAGGCGAGTGACGGGGGACCATTTGGATGCATGGAAGGTACCCAATTCGATCAATTGATCACTTATTTCGAAAAGGAATGTAAGAAGGCCAAGTATATCAACAAGCCTGTGATCAAACCGGCCGCCAAAGCTTGGAGCAAGCCTAGCACTGCTAAACCTAGCGCTAGACCTAGTCCCAAGGCTAGTGGAAGTAAGGCTAGTAGTAATGGTAAGTATAGCGGAAGTAGATCTAGTGGCAAGTATGGCGGAAGTAGTGTTGCAGCCAAACGTATGCGAATGGGATGAACAGACGAAGGTTCTTCGTTGTGTGATTTAGGCAAAGAGGTATACCGAAGTAAAAAGATTGAAGACATCGAGTACATAAAAAGATCATAAACATGATCAGTTAAAAACATTGTTTGTAGATATTCTGTCCTCTCATTTTCCAAGTCATTGTATTTTATACGTTTTGTCTTCATTTACCTACATAGTAAACAAATCACATTCATTCATTGATGTGCTTGTACTTTGAGGTGAGCAGGATGCATCTATATTTAGTAGAGTTCATATTTTGTTAATAATTGGACCGATGAAATACGTTCATTGATGTTGGTATTGCATGTTTGAGTGGGTATATCAAATACGTATATCATTCCCTAGAGTATTGGCATGGGTTGGGGGATTACAGCTTGACCCTCGAAAGTTGACTATCTCATAAATTATGGTTGATCAATACACATTTCACAAAAATGAGCACAGCATAAGGATAGTTTTTGATTTCAACCCGAACAGTCTGAACTTCATGTTAGAAAATCAAACATATTACCATTTGTTCTTCTAAGCAGACAGAATGTCTAGGAAGTCTTCCTCTAGATGAATTGTCTTGAGTCGCAGACAAAAAGTTTGAGCTTAGAACCTACAAATGTCGATACTGCTGGAGGTTCGGAGCGTGAACTTAACTCGGCAAATCAGAGATCTTGATAGTCTTCGTCTCTCTCTCTTTCTCTCACGAAAATGCTACAAAAGCGTGGCTACATGAATCAAGTGACGATCTTTGTCACTTTGCAAACAAGCTGTGATCGACGTGAAGTCTAAGACTACATAAATTTGGAAAGATCTTGGAAGTTTTTTTCAAAAAATGATGGAAAGATTGAGATTATTAGACATCAATAAGTTTATATATAAATATATGTGCATGTATGTATATATAAAGAATGATGATCAGTCTCTTGAAAGAAGAGAAAAACAGTATGAGCTTAAGAAAGTTTGTAATCATGATTCGAAGAAAATGAAAGTTTATACAAAGAATGATATGACAAAGATGACTGTGAAATAATGATTGTGATAACGACAAGGTTTTTTGAATGTTTTTGATGATTTGCATATATAATATTGAAAAAGTCAGGCAAAGGATTAATGACAAGGGAATATTGTCTCATCACTATCTCTTTGTCCTCTCCTCCTCTGTTGTCCTCTTCTAATCGATATGAATTTCTAGATGGCAGTACCGAACTCTACGCGTTCTGCAGGAAAGCTTCCAAGCCTAGACCCAGATCCAATCACAACGCCCAGTTCCCTAAAAAACAAGAGAGTAAGTAAACTCTTCCCAACCAAAAGAATTTTTGAACAAAGCTTTATTTACTCAAATCCGAATTCATTACAGCTCATGAATGAGTCTCTATTCCCAACTTCTGAATTTGCGAAAGAATTAAAACTAGATCCTGATTCTCGATGAGATTGACGCTTCGAGTTATCATTCGGCCCTAACCTGTCCATACATATAATTTCATTCCTTCCGTCTGCTTCATCTTTGACAAGATCCATTAATTCTAATTCTGATTCTGATCCTTGGCTTTCTTGATGATCAGTTTTATTGACTTCGTCATCAAAACAAGGTAATCTGTCGAGTTTAGCTAATGGTCTAGGTTTTTCCCAAAGGCTTTTCTCCATTCCAGCTCTAGCCATATAAGCAGCTCTGATCTCAGATAGGGCTATTGAATCTTCATCTGAGTTTCTCTGACCCGACGGAGAAGAAACGAGAGATGGTAAAAGTAACGGTTTTTTTGCCGGTCTTGATGTTTGATTTCCTTTTCTTGCTTGATTGATTTTCTTGGTAGCGTAGACTGAAATTGAACCGGCAACTGAGACTAGACCGATGGCAAAGGCCATTGATGAACCTAGGTCTGCCATTGGTCAAGGTATGTGCTGAGTCTTGCGTTGTTGGAAAACTCGGAAAGACAAGAACGGTATTTGTAAAAGGAAATTAGAGGCAAGCAGATAGGACGAACAGGTCGAGTTTGTTTATAACGAATGGATGGAGATGTGAATCTCAAGCGAAAACTTAAATTAGAATCAATGTCGCAGAAATAAATCACTTCAAGTCATGTGGAAATTGTAAGTTTGTGATCCATGAGGCGGGTCAAGATTAAGTTTGCTTAGCCTTACTGCGAGAAACTTGAGACATTAGGAGAGAACAGAATTGGAGACTGAGTTACGATGGATGTATTGAATTTCCATGTATCAGTTTAATTTCATACACACACCGCAGGCAAGTCTAAAAGTGATGGAACCTAGGGTGAAACGAAATGTGAAGGATATACTTGATGTTCAGAGAATTATTGATCAGATACTTCACTGACTTAGTGAGAGGGACTTGAAACGCCTCGGATATACCCATCATGCGTAGCATGTGGGTGACATAAAAGCTAATCAGAAAGAACGATGAAGACTGTAGTTTTTTTGTATTTTTTTAACCTTCCTTGAGTTGAGCGTTGTTATTGTCTTCAGGTCTGGACCACCATTCCATTGCGTTAAAGCCAAGGGCCTATCGGGCTTCCAAGATGTAATATTGAGAATCATTTCAAAAGTCTAGCAAGTAGATCCGAAATTTTGCAAACCGAGTATCGACGAGACACTTCAAAGTATATCATGCGTTCCGCAAACGAGAAGGCTTTATCATGCGTGATCATGACGTCTTCTGGGTTCATAGGGTAAAATCGACCAACGCTTCCACCACTAAAACTCTTCTCTCAAATATGAGGAGAGAACACACTGGGCGAATTATTTCAAAATTTATCAGCTCATGGTCATATATATGTAACTCACGTGCGAGGATGACCCATGTTGAAAACGAGATATTGCTCTATAAGATCCATTTGAAAACCCTGTCCTGCAACTTCAGCACCTGCCTAACTTGAACTACAAACGTAACGAGAGGGGATGATAATTCACTTTCTCCCTGCAACGAAATTTGTGGGCTCAACGCCCTTCCGGCTCTCAGCGTGGGGTTCGAGGCAGCGAAGTCGCAAACCTCAGCTCTAAAAGCAACGCGGCTTGTAATCTCAGCCCTGGGCGCGTCCTCTACTTTGATAGGAGTGTTGATTTACTTCGATTCGGTTTCATTACCAGTTGTATGCTGGTTTCAAGGTATAAGATCAGGTTTCGAGCATGTTTGTTTGGAGAGAATTTTGATAAAGATTGCAACATGAAATGATTTTGCCGAGAAGGCAGACATAAAGGTTTGAGTGATATTGGCGTCACCGACACGCATGCTTCACCTAGACGAAGAGAAATAGACGAAAATACCAAAGATGATCTGTCAAAAGGCATAGGGCTCCCGAGTGACGTGGTACAAAAAGCTGGATCACCCATGTGTCCTTCAAGAAATGAGCACCTCTATACAAGGATAATGAATACTTCACACGACAAAGTCTAAGAAAACATGCACAGGAGCACTTCTTGAATAGCACATCCTCTTACACAGCCAGCATATTTGGCTCGGAGGCCAAAGTCCGAGGGTTCCGCGGATTCTTGCTCCGAGTCAAGCCACATCCGAGGATCCGATCCGAGGCAATGGCCAGGGCCAATATTTGCCTCGGGCAATTCCCTTGGGTAACCTTTTCCTTGGGGGCACCATCCGAGGACTCCTTGGGTGTTTGCCCCTGAGCCAAATATGTGGGCAGTGTTAGGTCGCGGGGAGCCTTGCTGCTTATCTCTCTGCCTGTACTTCCCAAAACACAAGGTTGATTTTGTAAAACAAAGCCCAAAAGGTAAGAGAGGCCAAGGGGTCTGAGAAGAAGGCAAAGATGAGAAAGACTCAAGGGGTGTTTGCAATTGACAATACAAATGTCATTCTCCTTATGGATGGAGGGATACACTTTATTTTGTTATACAAAGATGGACTGCAAATATTAAACAACTTCCCTTCAATTGAGCAGGGGAATATGATCAGCAGTAGGATTGGTGATAAAGGATTGATCACTACACATCTGAGCCATAGGACCCACACTACATATGTGCAGCAGGATAGATAAAGCAGGAGCTATCAGGTACATACGGAGCTGCTCAGCCATTGGCTTATCTGGCTGAGTATATCATATGTAATACCTTCTGTACTTATTTACAGCTTGACAAAAGTCTTCCAAAAATCAACTAGACTTCATGTAACACCCTTTCTGTTACTATCAAACAATTCTCAGAGTATTGCCTGAGTAGCGTATATGTAGTCAATTTTTGGGAGGGTGATATCTATCTGAAAAATGTTACATGATGTATTACATGTGATTTACTACTCAAGATGAGCAGGGAACTGAGTAGAACTGTATGTACATGATAGCTCATGGTTCACTCAGCTTGTTGCACATATGCAAGAGCATCTCCTATTGTCTTGGTAAATGGCCTTGGTACGGTATAATTTACTGTACCAAGGGTCAAAATCCCCAATTGTGTCCAAAATATAGATTGGTACCTATTAAATTGGTGAAAAATCTGTAGAGGTTCAGTAAGCTTACTGGACCTCACTGATTTGGTATCTGCGGGGAAATCATTGTTCTCACCACTTGATACTGTACTGAAGAACTTTCTTTCCAACAATAGTGGATTTCCACAGTTCTGTACCAGTTGATACTGTACCAAATCACTACGTACAGAAAATCTACTGTAAATTTTACCGAACAATAGGAGATGCTCTAATGTGGGTTTTATGGCTCTGGTGTGCAGTGGTCAATCCATTATGCCCAATTCTACCTCAAAACATTTTTCCCTGCTCAATTAGAGGGAATTTTTTTGATTTTTACAGTGAAAGATTGATTCACATCTTGAATCCAAACTAAATTCAACATGGATATCAAGTGATATATTTTCAGTGCAATTGACAAGATAAGTGATCATTCTCCCAATAATAGGAGCAACACACTTTATTGCATTAAACAAAGATTGATGGAAATCCCAGACCCCAAATAATCTGACCATGGAGATCAAATATTCTATGAATAGTATAAACAATCCTGAATCTATATCTTGGTGTCTAGCCTTGATTCATGATCATAATCTTCAGAAAAAATGTTGTCCAAATCAATCAATTTTATTGCACTTTCAACTGTTGAACATAATTGTGAATTTGTTTGAGGCTTTGTATTACCCACCAACATTTTAGATGGTTTAACTGTTATGCAATTTAAACATGTAAAATTGCAAGAATCTGTATTGTTCAACAATCAGAAGTAACTCTTTTGCATCTGATCATAGTCAATCTTGAACTAAATTGGAGGAAGACAAAAAATATTGGAAGTCTTTCTCTCTCACAAAGCTAAGGTATCTACTGGTACCAACAAATTTCATTTGTTGGTCAGTCTTGTGTGCAAAACGGCCTGGACACACGTTGATAATGATTGAAGGCCTCACAATGACATGCTATTCCAAAACACACTTTGGAAAAGATCATCTTTCTATGTTGCACTTCTCCTCTATCTCAGGCTCCTGAGTTATTTTTTAGGTGCTGAATTGCCTGTACCCACATGTGATTTGCAACACCTTCAACTTGAGACAACAAGTCACAAATATTTAGAGCAGAAACCACCTATATGTCAAGAAGGCATGGATAGGTGTACCATTCTTTTCCATTTGGAGTAAATTGAGCTACCAAAAGTTTGTAAAATGAGTTTTATCTTTGTTGTGAGTTGAAAGGACATTGTATTGATTATGGATATCAATTAGTTACCTAATACCACAATGGAAAGTCTCACACTACGCCAACTTGAAAATTTACCGTTGAGTTTAGAAAATTGAGCAAACATAAAAAATTATGGAGCAGCTGGGAGGGTTCAGAAAAATAGGAGAAGATATTGGTTGAGACCTTTGGTGCATTCCAACCATCTGGCAAATTTTCACAAATTTTCTTAACCACAAATCAAAGAATGTCAGAAAACCAATTTTGGTCCAAAACGGACAGGTAGGGAGACCATGATCTTGTAACACCAACAAAATTGTCAATGTTTCTCCAACACATGTAGTGTCTTAAAATTAAGGGGTTTCAAGTTGGCCAAAAAGTGCCTAAAAATCTTTGTACTTTTGCCTCCCAACCCTTAAATTTGCATCCATTTTTTACAGAATCAACACTTGGGAAGGGCTTTCTAGAAGTTTTTTAAAAAATTGAAAATTATAAGCTATGTTTTCATGTAGGGACATTTGAATTTTAAGCATTTTTTTGACTTGAAACCCCCTGTTATGAATGCCACATTCTGGCTCTACAGCTTGGATGCACAAAGAAGTTCTGTGGCTCCAAGAACAGGTGAGATATATCAAGAGCCGCACACAGCAGGAACCTTATATAAGCATAGAAAACATGACTACAATGACTTCAGAACCTTGATGAACCTTGTAGAGCCATCATGTGACATTCATAAATTGCAAGTGTTCAGATGATTCAACAAAAACTCTCATACTTCTAGGCATTGGATTTTTGCCCAAATCTTGCTAGTTTTGAACCAAATTTGAGTTTCTGACATAATACTGTGAGCATTTCAGTTTGTGAGGTCTTCAAAACCCATGGCAAAAATATGAAAAAACATGTAGAATGAGGGGACAAAACCCATGAATTGAACCATTATTTTTTCAAATTGTTCTGACCTCTCCTGTATTGATGATATTTCTCTACAGTTTCAATTTTCTAAACTCAGCAGTAAATTAGGGATTTGGTGTAGTGTACAAGTGTTTCTTGGCCTCTGAATCTTGCGCTTGTCCGGTGTTACATGTCAACCTTCTGTCACAGAGGTTTGATTTGTTTGAAGCTACACCACCAAGACAGCTTTTTGCGTCAGGGTGTCCGGGCGTGTCCGAGATTGGGTACACAACCCGATGTCCGTTACAGGGATGCGGGCAGGACATCCACATGCGGATTTATCCGCAAGGCACCCTGTAGTCGCGCAGGCGTCGTCCTTGCTAGGATGTCACGCCAGCACCCTATGTTTGGATCACCTGGGGATGCCCGATTGAGAGGGCATCCCTAGTGCGCACTTTGGACAAACACCAAGCATCTAAACTCCGATATCCAAAAGGTACTCGGAGAACTAGGCATCGCAAGGGCACCAGAACTCGGCATCCACTAGACGCCAAGACGCCATCGCTCAGCCATCCCAATTGAGATTCTGGCTATCCTTTCACCGAAATACTCCGATTGACCACCGGTAAGTCAAATCTCTCTGTTGTTTCTCTCAACGACTCTTTTTGTTAAACCTTTTCTTGAATGTTCCTTTATCCACCTCTTGTTTTTTAAAATATAATTGAATCGACTCTTGCATTATCAAAATTCATCCAACTGGTCACTTGTGAACTTGCACTTCTTGGAATCGCCTCGAATCCCTCCGGATCATCTTGAATATCTCCTGTGCTCTTGAAACGACCGGCGTTGTTTGAAAATCATCAAAATTCAAATTGCCTCTTCGGCTCTCTGAATTGAATCGTCGCAAATCCCTCCGCATCATCTTGAATTTCTTGAATATCTTCAAATTGGCTCTTGTCTCTTGAAATACATGGGATTGTCTTGAATCCCTCCGGAATGTCTCAAATTCTCTGCATCGCTCTTCAAACAATAATCATCAACTGGTCACTTGTGCTTCCAAACATGATTGCCTTTGTTTGCAAATCATTGTATTGGCTATTTGCCTTTTGGAACTCATTGAATCACCTCGCACTGGCTTGGATTCTAGTTCTGCAATCAACTTTGTCCATTCCTCAATCTCATTACGGACTTCAGCCTTTCAAAAGGCTCAGCAAACAAGTCATCCGAGCAAAAAATGGACTCATCAGATGTAACTGTTGTAGATACTTGTGAGCATTTTTGTTCACTTTTCATCATTGCCACATTATCTTGTTTTAACAATGACTTTCTATATAGATTTTGAAAGATTCCGCTCTGGAAAAGTTTTTAAATATCGTTGTAAATTATGTAAGGGTAAAGCTATGAATGGAATTAAAGATCACAAGGAATTACCTAATCACAAAGCTAAGGTAGCTTCTCAAGAAGCTATTGATTTGAATAATCGACAGCATCTTGGATCCTTCCTTCAGAACAACAACATGGATTCTTCTGAAAAGGGAGCATCAGCAGATGAAGAACAAGATGAAGCTATTATCATTGATGACAGATCATCGTCTCAAGATGTTGGTTATACTGAGGCTCTTATGCAGCTTTTAACTGGAAATTACAGTGACTCTGAATCCGAACATTCTGATAGCTCTGATAACATCCAACCACCTGTTGAGCTCGCCAATGTTGACTGGGAGGCGCTTCTTTTCAACAAGCTGAATGAAGATCAGGATCAAAGCTTAACAGACTCGAATTCAGATGAAATGAGTGGTTCAGATCTAGATGATGTAGAATTGGAAGAAGATACAACACAAAAGACACCTC
>MWRK01028460.1:0-11547 GCA_002157035.1 Melampsora medusae f. sp. deltoidis
ATGTCTGCTCAATTTTCTAAACTCAGCAGTAAATTTTCAATTTGGCGTAGTGTAAGCAACGGTTGCCTTTCTCTATGTCAGAATCTCTCGGTGCTGGTGGATGAGTTTATGGCCGGGGTTTAGATTTTGGTTAGAGATATTGAAAGAACCGTTAGCTTCACATCCGACGCGGCCGCGCAGAGAAGGGCTTTGTTAAGCTAAAGGGAACCACATTTTTTAAGCATTGATACTTACATATTTGCACAGCTTTTGCAAGGCAGTCTTCGATTGAAACTATTCAAGTGTCTCTTCAATTTTCCGCTTAGCCCCCAGGGTGCTCCGCTTTCATGAGCATTTTGGGGCTATCGGCACTTCTGAGGTTGAGCTTTCAATTCAGGCTCTATCAGAGAAGATACCGGATCCGGAACAACAGTTGTGGTGGTTCTGGCAGTCATATCAATCTGTGCTTTGGCTCAACCCTGCTCAACCCTGCTCAACCTATACATAGGTGAACCATATCAGAAACCAGAATTGCTTGATTTGAGTAAGATAATCAAATCGAAATTTTCTAACGCAATGCGCTAACATCTGCCAACATTCCCTAGGTCTAGTCTGTTGCTCGATCAAATTTTAGCCCGAACTAGCACAAATCAAATCACAGGAGAGAGATTTGAAGAGAATTTAGCATTGTCAACAATCTATTGATGACACATATAGGAAATTTACTAATCATCATCGAGAGAACTCTAGGAAAGGAAACAATCACAGCTATGGTACATGATAGATTTTCCTTGCTTAAACTTGAGAGATGGGTCTTGCAAAGAGAGAAGAATGTTGACGGGAATGGAATCGGTTTTGTGGTTAGCTCATCTACAATTGTACATAAGTTGATCTTTACTTGAGTATGATATGATTGATCATGCCGGAGGTACTGAGTGTGCATCCTTTGATCCTACAGACCGATAGTTACCCGGGTTGATGTGATTTGTGATCCCCCCCCACTTGCCGAGATGAGCAATTTGAAGCAGGGTATTGGGTGGTTTTGGTGATATAGAGTCAAAAGTCGTCATGCAAGAAGCATTAACAGCCAACTAACCAAACCGTCTTCATCCAATGGATCAAAATCGGTTATACGACTTTCATCTGAAACTCATTTAGCACCGCCATTGTATTTATCATTGTTGAATTAAAATTCAGTAAAACCGAACATGTTCATTCACATGAAGCTTTACATACCACACCCAGCGTTAGGTGAAGTCAGGGCATCAACTGGCCCGATGAGATGCGCAGGGGTGATGAACTGATATTCTCTCTCAGAGTATGACGCAAGTTGAGAATGCCTTTCTCGCTCGGTTATCGTTCGCGCCGGATATGTTGGACAATACGGTTATGGCAGGACACCAAAGCAGGATTTACCTTTCCATAGAGAGCGATGATCTTGATTGAATGATGAAAATGGTGTAAGCTATTACCGGATCAGGTCCATCAAAGGCTAAATTCAAGTTGACGTCATTCTCGATCAATCAATTTCTGAGAGCCTACTACCATTTCTTTTCGACTACATAAGCTGACCTCAATCCTCACTTTCTTCTTTGTCCCCATCACAAATTACCATTCGAGCCATCGACAACCAATCCTAAAATCAAAACCACTCTGTGCGTTTGTCATTTCATTGAAGACCCTCTCCGTACTTGCTCTCCTTCCTTACCATCGTCCCATATTCTAATTCATATTCTGCTTTTGTTTCCATTCTACTTCTTCTATAGAACAACCCAAAAACCACATCTATTTCATCATGCAGACTGTCAAAGACGCCGTAAACGTTAGTAGTCATCTCTGGTTCTTTTCTGATATCCTCCGGTACTTTCTGATTCTGACTACTGTTTGAATGATTAGTACGTTGGTGACAAGGCCAGCGAGCTCACAAACACTGCATCAAAAGAGGCCAACAAGGAAGTTGCCAAAGACAGCGATGCCAGCTTGAGTACCCGGGCAACTGCTGCCAAAGTAAGTCTCGATCTCTCTCCTCGTACTTCCGATGACATCAGTTCTAACGTTTGTTCATGGACCTATAGGACGCAGTTGGTGACAAGATTAACGAGGCTAAAGATGGTGCATCGGCCACTGCCAACAAGGTTAGCTCTTTTCTTCCTATCCGTTTGTGTTGCATTGAATTCTCACTCTTCGTTTGCTTTGACGTTCTTTAGGAAAAAGCCAAACATTAGAGGTCCTTTGTTGTCATCATGATCTTCACTTCCCCTTTTAATTGTATTATTATCATCAACAGTATGCCAAAATGAATTTTAGAGCTGTTCTCCTTATACGTTGCTGTTGAGCCCCTCGATCGGCCTGCCTGGTAGCCTTGGTCTTTTGCTTACTGCCACCACACGTTGATTACTGAGAGACCACCTTTGCCCATTGATTTTTTTTGCTGATGACGGCGTCACTGGTTGCTCTGGCGGCTTTGTCGCATGATCTTCTCACGCGCCTAAGTTGAAGAACTCAATACCCGTCCCTCAGAGTACTATGGTATGGCCACCCGCCATACCGGATGATCTTTCCTCACTTGCAACGAGTACATCACAACCTTATCCAATCAGTGCAAACCCATTACATGTTTCACTTTTGCCTGACCCTCATCGAGTTCCTCAACAACCTCAATCTTCATATAGCCGGGGCATCTGTAGTTTGGATCCCTCAAAAGGGTGTTCCAATTTGTATTTTCACGCATATCTCATCACAGCCGAAAAGTTGTTAGCGCAAAGACAGGCAACAACTGTCACCTCGACACCCCTACAATCTTTGATTCAAAATTCAGTAAACGGAATTTTCATTCACATGCAAGCTCCATCATATCAAGGGTGACGTCAGTTGGGACAAAGGCGTCATGAGGTGCGTCCGGACCGGCGATGGACTGATTGTCTTTGAGAGCATAAAGTGAGTTGATGATCCCCTATGATGCCTTTGTTGTTTGGTTATCGTTTGTGCCGGGTTTATGAAGCATGATTAACCTTTCTTAAGAGAGTGCTGATAGTATGGAAGATAGTGTAAGCCATTACCGAATGTGATTCTTTGAGGGCTAAATCAAAGTTGACGTCATTCTTGATTTTCAAAGCCTTTGACCGATTCTTTTCGACTACAAAAGCTGACCTCAATCGCTGCTTACCTCCTTCCTCCCATCCACATCTCATCAGTCAAATCGTCAACGATCAATCAATCTTCTAAAAACCAACTTGTGCGTTCTATCTTTTACTCAAAACCCTTTCTTTTCCTATTCCCCCCGTCTGATTGTTACCCTTCTACATCACCATCGTCTCGTCTTAATCATACGATTGCTTTCTTTTCATTCTACATATCTCGTTTCTAGCACATCCTAAAAATCTCATCGATTTCATCATGCAGACCGTTAAAGACAGCCTAAACGTTAGTACTTATGTGTTTCTTCATCTCTACTATCATTAAACTGATTCTGATTACTGTTTGAATGATCAGTACGTTGGTGACAAGGCCAGCGAGCTCACAAACACTGCATCGAAAGAAGCCAACAAGGATGTTGCCAAAGATAGCGATGCCAGCATGGGCACTCGGGCATCTGCTGCCAAAGTAAGTCTTTGATTGGTTCCTCATCCTTTCAATCTTTTCAACATCCCTGACACTTCTTTGTTCACCTTTCAGGACGCAGTTGGTGATAAGATTAGCGAAGTGAAAGATGGTGCATCGGCCACTGCCAATAAGGTTTGCCCTGGTCTTCTTATCCACTTCCGTTGTGATTTTTTTCTCACCTTTCGATTGATTTCAATTCCTGTAGGAAAAGGCCAAACACTAGAGATCCATTGTTGTAATCGTGATCCTGAGTTCCATTTTTAATTGTATTGTTATCTTCCTTAACCGTATGCCAAAATAAATCTTTGAACTATTCCCTCATACTTTGATGTTAAGTTTGTTGACCGATCAATCAGCGTTGGCCTACCCCTCTCTATCGATTGTGTGGATATCGCGCTTTTTTTCTGAGAGAATATCTTAGCACATTGCTTTTGTTCTCGTTGACGACGTTGTCTATTCATTGCCTAAATCCAAATGGTAATCTTTCTACGTGTCCAAGACTGAAAGCTCTTTGCTTCTGCTTCCTTCTGACTTCCCTTTCAATCCAATACAACTCTTCTTTCCATAACTCATCTTTCCAACCTTTTTCTTCTTTGAGTCATTTATGATGGTATCCAAGCAGTGTACTCTTTGCCCCTCATTTTGGAATGCACATTTTCAATGGAGCTGATGGGTTTGAGGATGGCGAAATTCTGTAGGTACGATCGAGTCATTCAGCTGGTCTCCAGTGGAGCTCACCAATAGCAATTGCCATGAAGGACAGTGCCTTTTTTGAAAAAATTATGGCCACGTCCAATGACGCACTGATTCGGATTTCCACTCCGCTTAGAATTTGTATGCCCTATGCTGCGAGACGAGATATCAAGCTTCACCCCCGCTTAAAAGGACCCTGAGCTCGAATCAGCCACCCGCAAGATTCCCCCCGCGGGAAGATCAGGGACGTTATCTGAGGATGGTATAATTTAACTTTTCATCTGACTATTGTTATCCCATTTCTGAAAGGACCCGCTCACTCAATCAATATGAGGAAGCCATCTCAAGAGTGCATGATTTTGTCAAACACACGCTATCCTTTGAAGGTCTAGTAAGAAGATTGACCATACAAAAACAAGGAGGGATTGAATGCGCATCTAAGTGTAGCAAGGAGTAGGCGAAGATGATTTGTGAATTTGAATCAGGTTGGAGGGATTGTTGAGTGAATGTTGAGAGTGGCGGATGAGTGAGTATGACAGGTTGGGAGTGGATGATGATGAGATGAGTAAGTTTGTAGTGAAGGTAGATTGTTGAGAGTAGAAGTGATTACAACTGGTTGATGGAGATGAAGACGATGATGAGGAATTGAAGTTATGTAAATTGGATTGGTTGTTAGGATTAATGAATGAATTTGATCCCTTGGTTTCTGATGGTCGCTATGTGTAACTTAACTTAGAATTCACTTTCTCTCTCTCTCTCTCTCTCTCTCTCTCACTCTGTCTCTCTTTGTGATTTGATCTCTTTTTTAATCCGAATCATTCCATCCTTTTCCAGCAATCAATAACAATATGTACCATTGATCACCTACCATAACAACTCAACTTACACTTTCACTTTCACTAGACAACCACCACAACCAAAACAAAAGAAGAAGAAGAAGAACATCCAATCGATTGGTAAACTACAACAACAACATAGAATATCTCAGATTAATCAGATCAATCAAATCAATCAATCAGATTCATATAAAGAACATCGAATTTAAAACAAAATGAAATCTAATTCAGATTTACCAACAATCATTAAAAAAAAGAATATCATCAAAAAACAAGATTGTGAATCTAAAAATCAAATCAACACCACATCATCATCATCATCATCATCATCAGACTTAGATCTTAACTCTTCATCATCAACATCAACTTCAACTTCATCATCAGTGTTTGATAGATTAGTCGGTTCATTCGCTAAACTAATCTCAACAAACTCACAACAATCATCTACCACCACCACCACCACCACTCCAACCCTCATCACAAACTCATCAAACTCAAACCCATCAGGCTCATCAGACTCATCAGACTCCTCCTCATCATCATCATCATCTCTGATTAACTCATTCGATTCATCAAATTCAAATTCATCTCAAAATACTATTAATACTTCATCCATTCTCAGTACATCAACCAGCTCTTCATCCAATCCATCTACCAACTCTCAATTAACAATTGAATCAGATTCAGAATCATCTCTCATCACTCCAACTCAAACTATCACCAAGATGATGAATCTTGATTTACATCCACCTCCAACTCCTGCTTTCAACTCAATCTCAATCTATCAATCTTCTCCAAATCAATGCACTCCTAAACCAATCCTAACACTCGATTCACATTCGCACTCAAACTCTCCTTCTCATCCTTCAAATGAAGACCATCTCATCAGTCCTTCTACTTCAATCAAAACCCCAACAGCTTCCTCGTCTTCTCCAATCCCACAATTCACACCCTCTAACTTGACTAAATCATTCAAGACTCAATCTATCCTAGGATCTCATTCTTCATCATCTGACTCAAAACGATTTCAACACAGATTGAGTTCAGGTTCATATTCCATCAGTCCAAAAGGTTAGAATCCATTTGTTCCATTTAATCTACCAGAATCATACTGACGCAACGTGTTTAATTCCCTAGATGCCATCTCCTTGGAATCTTCCTCGCCACGTCTACATCATTTCTCGCCACTCAGTCCCAAAGCTTTTATCCATCCCACTACCGTCTTTGGCCCTCATCCTCCTTCATCCTCTCCACATCGTCGTACTCATTCTGGTGCCCCACTTCTCTCATCTCTCTTATCTCCCGCCTCAAAACGAATCTCATGGCATCCAGTCTCAAACGATCCTTCTACGCCTGTTCGAACTCGTGGTCATTTTGCTTGGGCTTCACCTTACCTTGCGTCTTCACCTGAACCTACGATGCCTATTACGGAAAGTGAGATTCAATCTATCGAAAGTCTAGGTGTCAAGATTGTAGACTGTACATCAACAGGTCATCTTAATCCCAACTCAAGTCCTTTCCTTTCTACTAGACCATCAAGGTCAACATCAATCAATTGCAAAAGTCCTCGCCGAAACTCGATAGCATCCGCTAAACGTAGAAGATCCTTAAAACTTCAATCTGATGGCTCAAACCTTTCTCCGTTGGGTCCTATTACCGGATCACTTCTTAGTCTGCCGGACCGAATCTCAAATGCAGCAGCTGCTATTCAACCTACTCCTGTCAATGTCGATCGACTGATAGATCTGATGAACAGAGCTGGTAGAGGGAAAGAAAATGATATACACTCATCTCTTCTGATCATTGATCTTAGAAGCTTACCTCAGTACCTAGGGTCTGAAGGTCGATTAAAAGGGTCCATGTGAGTTCCCTTATGTTTTTTTTTCTTGCAGCATTCATTCATCACATTCTGACGTTTTTCTTTTGTATTCACAAGTAATGTCAACTTTCCTTCATTGTTAATCAAGCGATTTCGAAGAGGGCACCATGGACAATTTCAACTCGGCTCTTTCATCACCACCGAAGCTGGTAAACGATATTATGCCAAGCTAGAGAAGAGCCATCGATCCAGAAATGAAACGAGTCAAGTTTTAGACGAGGTGGAGATCTGTGTGATTGATGATGATTTGGTTTCGGATGAAGATTCAAGACAGAAATCTAAAGAAGCGATTGGGACGATCTTGTTGGATGTTTTATATCAACGAAAACGTCTAAATCATGGACTTTATTACCTCGATGAACCTTTCATGAAATTCGTTGATAATCCGGAATCTAAACGATGGATAGTCACAGGTGAATGTGAAAAAAATAGTTATGAATCAAGTGAAGCTTTCGAAATGATCAGTCCTACTGACAGATCAGAAGAGTACCAAGTTTCAGCTGGACCGGGACCTCAAGGGTTGAGAAGATTACAAACTAGTGGACCTTTAAAAGGATCACTTCCATCGATTGAAAAAGGTCCAAAGTTGATCATTCCAGATTCGACATCATCAGCTAGTTCATCGGCTTGTGATTCATCTTCTTCCAATACCCAATCACTTCGATTGATGTTAGGAAACAAGCTTACGGCTCAAAGTGGTAAGAAGAATAAACCACCTAAACTTCGAAGGATCGATACTTCTGAATCATCACTAAGTGCACCAAGGTCTCGTCATTTGAATGAAAATGGAACAAGTGCAGCATCGTCATGTAAATTATCATCTGGAGGAGGATCTACTCGATTATCACCCAACTCGGGAGGATCTAGATTACCATCACCACTCGGAGGAGGTAGACCAGTCTCATGTCATACACCCAGAATCGATCGAACGAACCTTGGAGTGGGACGTTCTTCTGCATTTTGTTTCCCACAAACTTCCGTCAAGAATAGTACGGTTAGCTCACCAATCCAAAGACCATCATCACATCATACTCAACCTATCAATCGAGCCTCTTCTTTATCTTCTTCATCGATTTCCTCGTCTATCTTTCAACATCAATCTGAATCATCACCAACCCAAGGAAAAGAATCCTCACCACACTCTGCTACCAATACTTCATCTTTCAAAATCTCAACTATCATACCTGACTTTCTTTACCTAGGACCTGAACCCATTGAATCTTCAGATTTCGAAAGATTGAAAAGTTTAAAAATCAAACGGATCTTGAATGTTGCAGTTGAAGTTGAAGAGATTGATCCAAAACAAAAAGGAAAAGAATATGAGTTTATTGAGAAATATACTAAGATTCCATTGAGAGATTTTGTTGAAGAAGTAGGAGTTCAAGCTGGAATTGATCAAGCTAATAATCTCTTGGGTAAGTTCTTATACTTCCTTTTCCATTCAATTGATCTTCAAACTGATTTTTTTTTGTTTGGGATCAGATGATGCTCTATTACATTCATCAGCTGTTTATGTTCATTGTAAAGCAGGTAAATCGAGATCTGTGACGATTGTTTTG
Organism: Melampsora medusae f. sp. deltoidis; assembly: GCA_002157035.1. Taxonomy (NCBI): domain Eukaryota; kingdom Fungi; phylum Basidiomycota; class Pucciniomycetes; order Pucciniales; family Melampsoraceae; genus Melampsora; species Melampsora medusae. The sequence continues at coordinate 8,550 of MWRK01028460.1, forward strand.
GCTTATTTGATTCATAGGTATAAGATCTCATTGAAAGAATCTTATGCATATGTTTCGAATCGTAGGAAAGGAATCTGTCCAAGTTGAGTGCTATTATGTCTCTTATTTTTTCAAATACAAGAAGAGGGATTGACTTGGGTTTTTACGTTTTTTGTTTTTTTAGATATTGGATTTTTAGCTGAATTGATGAGGTTTCAGGAAAGAGAATTGGGTAGTAACGGTGGTGGTGGTGGGGGTCAGAATGGGAATGGATTGAATGGTGGTACAAAAGGGTTTGGGAATATAACTAGGTCTATGAGTTATCAATTTCCTTCAAATTACTTTATCAATAAGTAACCATTGAAGTCTTAAATAGAGTAAATAGGAGGAATACAAAACATCAAAGGGGGAGAAGTACATAGTGAGGGTTTGAAGCAAGGAAGAAAGAAATTCATAAAGTCTCAAACAATTAATCATGTAAATCTGTACCTATTTTTTGTTTTTTCTTCTTTTTGATGTGATTCGTGTGTGTGTCTGTGTGTGTAGATCCTTTTAATATCATCTTTTGTATGACTGTTTTCTTTTTTGCTTTTTTCTTTTTTGCACGTACATACATACATATATACATATGTACAAAGTAAACAAAAGATGAAATCATATAATCAGTATAAATGAAACCCAAAGTCCAAAGATTTAGGTGTTTTTTTGACTATAATGTAATTCTTTTGAATTGATTATAAGGTTTTTGGTTTGTTTTTTTTGGTTTTTTTTTGAAGATTTGAAGGTTTAAAGATGGATTTGAAATGAAAGAAAGCAAGGGTTTTGGGATGAATTTGGTTAAGGATGTAAAGAGCCAGAGCAATTTGGATGGCAATATTGGGGATCTTTAAGGATGTCAAAATTGATCTGAGTCATGCATGATGAGGAGATTGGAAGACTTGTAAAGAACAATCTGAGTTGTGATGAGCAGATTGGAGGACTTGTAGTCAAGCAATCTAGGTTGAAATGGGGATCTTGAATTTGTATATAGGAAGGAAAGAGGAATTTCATGAGGGGCTGGAAATGTAGGAAGGATATTTGAGGAGGTATGTAAGAAATCATGAATTTGAGTTGTGATTGTGATTGCAAATGAGGATAGATTGGAGGAGGGAAAAAAGTTAATCTGCAGAGTTGGAAGACGGATTTTCAAAAGTTGTTAAAAGGATGTCGCCCTGGTGATCACCCATGATTATGAAAACCAAAATTTGCAAGCGACAAGTGATCATAAGGATAGGTGTGAGTGACCAATTAGGATTAGGAAAACATGATTTTTTTCGGTTTGCTTTGGGAGGTGGTTACCAACAATTAATCAGAATCTCTGGAACCATAAAAAAATCTTCTTGCTTCTGTCTTTCAGTGCACCAATTTCTGTCTTTCCAATCTTCCTAACTTCAAAAAAATCTCTCATGACCCTCCAATCAATATACTTGCTCTCTTCAAGCCACTCAGAATGTGTCTCTCTTATTGGTCCTTTCATGAAATATACTTCGTGGGTAAGTTTAACTCAAGAAAAGCTTCTGTTCTTTGGTTGATATTCTTGATGCAAAACTTGGATCACTTTTGATGCCCTTCATGGACTAGCCTGATTGCATTTCAACTCGGACTGATTTTTACCATCCTCCTGAATCTTCCGATTTGCAACTACAGATTAGTTTTTACTACAAATGGATTGATATAATCCTCAAGCTTGAAGTCAAAAGTTCTTTTGGGTTGGTGGGAAAAGGGTTTGATTGCCACTGAAATTAATGGTGATGAAGATTCTAGAACGATGCAAGTAACTGATAAAGCAATATCCTGACTGCAAAAAGTTTTGTAACTTAATTATATAATTTTTGTGTCCTAGCTTATGGGGTTAGTTGCCTAAGGGCACATTTGGTTGGGATTATTTTGTGGGATCATTTTTTGATAATCACAGCCAAATTTCAAAGAAATCACAAATATTTGAGAAAAAGTGCCTTGGAAGTGGGTTTGGTACCTAAAATGCAATTCTTCATCCTCATTCCAAATGCAACTTTTGAGCTCCTTTGGGATCCTCTCAGAAAGGGAAATTCTCCAGTCCATAATCTCTTTTTGGGACTTGGCATTTTTTCCCCTCAATCTCATTCCACACACCTTCAGGCACTTCAACAGAGCTTGATTCTCATCAACATCTATTTCTTGGTCAAGTCCTTGGAGTTTTGGCTAAAAAACTTCAACACAATTTGACTCCACACCACACCACCACCAAACAATAAACAATCCAAATGGTTTCCACTATGCAATATACAAGTTCAAATAACACACACCCAAGGAAATTATTCACTATAACCAAACACACACTCTTTTCCTCAATCTGTTTCTACTCTTCACTTCTTCTGCTCTCAGCCCATCCACCTGGCTGATCGCTTTTGGTTGATTTGTTTCTACATTTGAGTGCCATATGTTGGCTACTCTAGTTTCTTCTGACTCAATCTCTTTTGCTCAAATAACTTCTCTTTGATTCTCAGTGAGGTAGGGTGAAGATCAAGGCTTGAGAAAGTGGTACACAACAGCTCTGGTTTGGATTTTCTACCAAACCTAAAATTGTCAAATGTACCAGTCATGGAGATTATTGCAAAAATCTCACATTTCAAAAACCTCTCAGCTGCCCCAGGAGATGTACCCAAGGTTGAATTGAGATTACAACTCATAAGCACAACCAAAGGTGGCTTAAACTTCAGCCACATGGAAGGTCCTATGTAGGGAGACAAATTGGGTACATAAACATTGCAATTCAAATAAGAACCAAAATGCAAAAACATGTTCTAACCCAATTGAATTTTGAGACGTTAGGGAAACCCTCGAATTCAACCGGCTTGGAATTGTGTTTTCAGATGAGTTTTTGATGTTTTGTGTTCCCCTGTGATCAATAGCTACATTGAAGCTCAACCAGGTTGCACAAAAACCCAGTACACCTGGTCAATCTTTTGGCTGGAAGCTGTCAAGAGCTGTCATGATAGAT
>KZ141658.1:0-15817 GCA_002157035.1 Melampsora medusae f. sp. deltoidis
GTAAATGCAAGAATGTGAGACTGATTGGGGCGGCGGGCCGCCCCTTATGTTCTAGTCGAAGCAAGGTCCAAGAGATGGCATGGACGTCGCAGGAAGACAGCTGGGCACTAATGAACGAACGATAACTTCAAAGAAATGACTAACCCAGAGGCCGCGGCTCAGCATCAAAATCGATTCAAAATCTTTGGGTGAATTTTCTTGCTGTTCTATGGTGGATTTGAATCGGACTGACATATTTTATTTCGAAGATTAGGTATGGATGTAAGTCATCTCTCGATAATAGATATGTCGACTTTCATCATTTACTAGAGATGATGTTCATCGCATCTTGGATGTTTTAGCTCTGATTTGGAAACCTCCACCTCATATCATTGACCGTCAAGTTGGTTTCATCAAAGGCTTTGTTCGTCGTTTTGCTCGTATGTCTACCTTTCTCACAAACTCTCTTGGATTAGGATCCGAATTTGATGGTTCATGCGATTGGGCTATTCTTTGGTCGCTTTATTTGGGTTTGGTGATTTGGTTTTTGATTGCGGATGCCGATCGTATTTTCATATAAGAATCTTCGCATGATCATAGGGGTACAATCGAAGTAAGCTTGCAAATTCCCTTCAATTTTGTCAAAAAAGTCATCCACAACTGATCAAAGCTGTTCTTCTTTGACTTCCGATGAATCAAGCAACCGGGGAGAGTAGTCACATTAGTACCAACAGAAGAATGGACAAGCTTAACAGATTCAGATTCATTTGTATCAAATGCAGTGTGGGGCGTAGTATATACAATAGATCCGAAGTATGAAAAAGACGTTAAAGATTATTTGGATGAAAGAGAGAAGGATGGGTACGAGATGATTGAAGTCTCGGTATACAATGAATCCAATGGAAAAGAAACTCTTCTTACTAAAGTTTGTGGTCTCGTTTTCCTTGATGAAGAATGACGATGAAGGAAGAAATCTGATGAGTTTTGATTGGATCTGTACAGGCTTCAGTTTATGTCGGCCATACCGATAATCCTAGTTTTGCTGGTGTTACTCCTTTGGATGAATTATCAAGCCTGATTCACAAAAGCGCAGGACCTTCAGGACCCAACAAGGTAAGCAAAAGTTTTTTTCTTCATCTGATTTCTTGATTATTCATCACTTTTTATCTTGATATAATAGGATTACTTGTACAATTTAAATTCGGAAGTTCATAAACTTTGCGATGGTGTGAAAGATCCTTACTTAGAACGATTGACTGAGTTGGTCTCAAGTTTAGATTCATAAACTCTTCGATGATTTCTTGTTGTATTTTGTTGCATGAAGGTCTCCATTCTGGATTTTTTGGTGTTGGTTGTTAAGTCTTCTTTTTAATCTCATTGGTACCATGATCAACGGTCAAATGTCTCTTAAATCAGTTGCAAAACATTCAGAGTTGTAGGTTTTGGATATAAAGTCATCATAGATGTTTCATTAGATCATAACTGAGTCACGGATTTTGCCAATTGAATTGGTTTGGAGAGGTACACTTCAACTTGAACACCATCTTAAACTTATTTGCAGAGTTACTAGGAGCATTTAGATCCCACACAAGCCTTGGAGTGAAGTAAGCAATTGATAACAAAACAAACATCATAGCGGGGCCAAAATGTGGCGAGGGATTGATTTCAAGAAATAAAACAGAAAACCAAACACATTGAAACCTGTGCGTATTGTGGAATTCAAGGAATGACTATTGGTTTGTCGCATTCACCACCCGTACCGACTTAAAAAATTCAAAAAGCGAATCAAACGAGTATCAGCCAGACGCTCAGATCCAAGATGGGGCATAGAGAAGTGTTTTCAAATCGGAATGATAAGTAACATACACATTGCCTCCACACTTTCACATCTGACGTATTCGCTGCTTCCGATTTTCGTGTAGCATTCATCTGTTGGGAATTATACACAAGTAAAGATAAGCAAAAAAGGAATCGTATGGATCACTCGCCACGGGATTTGTGCGGATAGGAAACCTGACTCACACAGTTGGGCGCGACGTTGGAAGCCTCCTGCACAGACTGGGGAATCAACCTTGACGCCGTGTCTGGTACAACCCTTACCCGCTGAGTTCGATAAGAGAGAAGAGCAAAATGTGATACCAAGCATTGGTATTATTGAAAGAGAGAGAGAGAGATGAGATGAAGGGGGAGGGGAAGACCCAATCAGGGTTTCACTAGGATTATGTGTTGTACGAAAAGCACTCAACTGGGTGCTTTTCGGTCGAAATCAGTATTCACTCCGATATTTTCACAGGTGAACCAACCGGCACGACCAATACAAACTGTTGAGAAAAAGACCACGAGAATTGAAAAGGTTCAGCGCTGAGATAAGCATCTTCAAGGTACATAGTTAGACAACACAAGGGCTCTCGTACGATTTCCTTTGTCACTCGTGTTCGGCTTGGGTGGGAGCCAGGCCGTTTCGCACACCCCTACGAAAATGTACCAAGTTGTTAATTTGGTATTGAGCTGGGTGACTTCATAGAGCCTTGTTGGAGAGAAGATGATGGGAAACCTACTACCGGTAGTGGTGCGGGCTCGCAATACGAGATTGACCGCTTGGATTTGGGAGACACTTGCAAGAACAATGCAGAGGGCTGCAACGAGATAGGCTTGGAACATTTTTGCTGATGTGTAGCTAACTGAAATTCTTGAACTGGTTCTGGTTTTATGCGAGAGTCGAAAATCTTATGAGGAGGAGAAAATGCTATCTCAAGCTTTGAACAGATCAGAGGGTTCGTAGTTTTGATTCTTATTGAACTATGGACAAGGTATGGAAGGCGATGAGGATGGTATGATATTGAGCTACAAAAGTTGGTGGTTGAGTTTCAGAATAAAGATGTGGATGTTTTTATTCTTTGTGGTCTCACAAAACATATGGGGCTACGGCGAAAGAAAAACGCCAGGGTGAAATCTCATCGAGGGTCTAATTCAACACCGCGCCCTGGAACCTGACCAATGTGGCAACCATTGAGCCCAATTCGTCTACTCGAGATAAGATATGAAAACCAAATTCCAAGATAACAAGCAGTTCAACTCTGAAAATCTCACCAAAACAAAATCTTGAATAAACCCATGCGTAAAACAAAGAAATGATCACATCATGAGGATGTGAAACCTCAAATCAAAGTTCAGCATCACACTCAATGTAAGCTCTGTGGGTAAGCTGTCCTTTTCCGACTTGAAGTCATCTCTTTATTTTTGTACTGGCATGAATTCTAAGATGTGGAATGTATAAGTCGGAATTTTTGGGCCCTTTTTTGTCAACTTGAACCCAAATAATGGACTCCCGAGATATATGTAAACGATGGCCAAACACGAATTCACAATTGACGCCGAGAAAACTTTTGAGGACAGTGGTTTTACTGGTTGTCTTTATCAAGCTGGAGCACGGTGTAAGTCGCTTGAGCTAGAGTCCTTCTTCTTGAGCTCTAGAAAGTTGACTTAATGCCGGCGTTGTATGCACTGTCAAATTTCAATCGAACTCCATCTTAAGCTAATTTGGCCCCAAGAGTCTCTGGGACATCCACAAGCCTCTGAGTGAGGTGGACAATTGATGGGGAAACAACATGAGATGGATTTATTATACAATTCAAAGGTGGAAACAAGATGAGAAGAGACAATTTTGTATGCTAGCTTAGAAAATTTTTGTCGCACACACATTCGCATCACAGTATTCGTTTCCAGATGAAGGGACTAAGATCTACTAAAATCTGTTGCAGAAAGTGATGCCAAGAAAACAACCAGAGATCGGTGTGTATTCGGGAATTCAGTTTTTGCGTTTTACTGCCTTGGCCCCCGGTTCACCACATTCACCACCCGTACCAACTTCAACGGTTAAGAGGACAAAGCAAACGATCGACAGTCGGTCAGATCTTAAAAGGAACATAAAGAAGTGTGCTTTCTAGATGGAATGATAACACACCCATTGCTTCCACATCTTTACAGCTAACGAATTCTCTATTCCCGACTTGCGTATAGCATTCATCTGTTGAGAAATATACACAAGTAAGATAAGGACAGAAAGAGACGTATAGATCAAACGTCAGGGGATTTTGGCCGGTGGAAAACCTGACTTACAAGTCTGGGAAGTGCGTTGAAAGCCTCCGCGACATACTGCGGACTTGACCGCTGCTCCGTTTTTGGTTGTACAACTCCACCCAGCTGAGTTTGATGGAAGCAAAAAGTAATACCAATCAGTCATTTGGGATTGTTAAGAAAGAGAGAGAAGAAGGAAGTGAAGTGGAGAACCCAATCAAGGTTCCACTCCTGACAAGCTGATTGGTTGGAAAGCACTCAACTGGGTGCTTCTCGGCCGTTCCCTGACATAGTTTCGGCGGTTTCACACGTAAACCAACCGCCAGGACCAATACAAACTGTTGAGCAAAAGACCGCCAGATTTGAAAATCTTTAGCTGTGGGATAAGCCTCTTTGAGGTACATAGTATTAGTGAAACTTCGGGTACGCATGCCTTGATCGTTTGTTTTTGGCCTAGGCGGGAGCCAGGCTGTTTGGCAAATCTCTACGCAGATGTGAACCGGGTTGTTAGCATATATTGCTCACATGTGTTGAGCTGGGTAACGATACTGAAGCCTTGATAGAAAGAAGGCTACGGGAAACCCACTACCGGCAATCGTAATGGCTCTCAATGTGTGAGTGGCCGCCTGAATCTGAGAAATATTGACAAGGACAATGCAGAGGGCTGCAACGAGATAGGCTTGAAGCATTTTTACTGAAGTAGACAACCGAAATTCTTGAAGTGTTGTTCTGAGTTGATATGAGGGTTGAAAGTCTTGTAAGAAGGAGAAAAGTGGGAAATTATGCTTTGAGCAGCTCATGCGGTGGTTGTGGATGCTTTTATTTCTTCATGATCTCACGATACCCTTGGGGCTGCAGCGAAATAGAAACGCCTCGGTCCAATTTGCCAAAGTCTCATCAAGGGTCTGATTCGACACCACGCTTCAAGCCCTGACCAACGTAGCAACTATTGAGCCCATAACGTCTACTTGGGACAAGATAGGACTACCAAAATCGAATGGATCGATCATTGAACCCTTCCCGACTGCTCTCATTCACGCTCAAAATTTTAGCAAATATTATCATAACCCATAAGTAAAACAAAGACACGAGTGATCATTATGAGGATACTAACCCTCAAATCGAATCTCAGACTCAGCATCACACTCAATTTGAGATCTTTGGGTAAGCTTTCCTTTTGATCGTTCGAAGTCTCTTTTGTTTTTGTACTGACATGAATCATATAATGTGCCACGTACATAAGTATGGAAAATTAAACGAGGGCTAGTCAAGAGGTCAGATCTCAAAAATAAAGAAGTGTGATTTCTGACTGGAATGATAACACACTCATTATCTCCACATCTTTACAGCTCACGAATTCGCTGCTGCCGGCTTGCGGATAGCATTCATCTGTTGAGAAACATACACAACTAAATTTCAAAAGATGATCATGATCAAGCTCATGTAAGAATCACTAACAATCTTAAGAAGATGATCACAAATCCTTTTTTCCAAATCCCCTTGTGTCAATACCCAGTACCAACTCCAATACATGCATCCTCATTTGTTGAAATCCAGCACATACATCATACATAGTCCAAAGTCAAAAGTGACATGTGCATCCATTGACATGACAAAGTACCTCTTGCACCCAGGGCCTTTGGACACCCTGTAGACCTGGGCGGCTGTGGGTCATCCACTTCCACTTCCACACTTCACTTACTTAGCTCTATCCGCCACAGGAGTGACCTAGGTCCAACATGAGGTGTTGAGTGAGGTGGGCTATTGATGAGAGCGAGAGGAATCCACTACACAGTTTGGAGGGAGTAACAAAATGGGAAGAAACAAATGTATTTTGCTCAGAAGATAAGCAAACAACCATGGATCCATATCTATGGAATCCTTTCCAGAAGGCGGAAGTAAAATCTGGCACAGAAATTGGCTCAAATTGAAAAAAGTACAGACAATCAAAACAATGGACCTGTGTGTACTTTGAAGCTCAAGAATTGGCTCCTCATGTGTTGCATATACCCCCGAGACCAACTTCAATAATCAAGAAAGCAAATAAAAACAGCGTCAGTCAACAGGCCAGATCTCAAAAAAGGGTTATGAAGAAGTGTTCTATTTTGATGGAATGATAACCTACGCATGGTCTCCACACTTTCGCATCTAATGTATTCTTTTCTCTCGAGGTTTGGGTAGCATTCATCTGTTGAGAAATATAAAAGAGCAGAAGTAAGCAAAAAGGGATAGTATTGATCACTCGCCACGGGAATTGTGCCGATGTATGTACAACCTGACTTACAAAGTTGGGAGCGGCGTTGATAGCCTCCACGACAGAGTGGGGCATCAACCTTTACTCCGTTCTTGGTACAGCCCTTACCAGCTGAGTGTGATAGAAGAGAATAGAAGAACATAACATCAGTCAGTCCTTCGGTATAAGAGAAAGACAGAGAATAGTAAGGTGAAGAGGAAAACACAATGAAAGTTGCACTGCCAATAAGCATATTTGGTATACGGAAATAACTCAACTAGATACTGATTTGCTGTACTCTATGGCAACTCCACCTGTCTCGCACGTGAACCAACCGCCGGGCCCGATACACTCTGTAGAGCACAGGACCGCGAGATTTGAGAACCTTTAGCTGTGGGATAAGCCTCGTTGAGGTACATAGCTACACATCACAGAGGGTCTCTTACGAATTCCTTGGTCATTCGTGTGCGGCCTAGGTGGGAGCCAAGCTGTTTGGCACATCTCTACAAAGATGCGAATCAAGTTATTAGCATAAGATTTCCATGTTGAGCTGGGTGGTAATTCTGAAGCTTTGACGGAAAGAGGAGTATTGGAAACCTACTACCGGTGGTGATGAGGGCTCCTGATGGGTCCCTGAGCGCCTCTATTTGAGAGAAGCCTGCAAAAACAATGCAAAGAGTTACAGCGAGATAGGCTTGAAGCATGATTGTTAAAGTGGCCGTGTAGAGTTCTTGAACTATTGCTCTGAGATTAGATAGGAGTTGAGAAAATGGTATATGCCGCTTTCAATATATGGCGGAGTTTGGGCTTTAGGTTTTGGATAGGCTATTGACAAACTATGAATGAGGTTTGGATGATAATGAGGGTTTGAGCTTCTAAATTTGGTTTTCATTTACACGACCTCGCAATATATATAGGATGGCATGGCATGCTGTTTCATGATCCCACGAGACGTATTGGGCTAAAGCAAAAAATGCCACAATCAAAGGGTCATAAGGGGTCTGATTTGTGACCGCTCTTCAGAACCTGAGCATTTCTTGACTACTCAGGCCATGGCGGTTGGAAAACTTATTCGAGACCCAAAATAAAGCAAGTCCATCAAAGGGTCCTGATCCCTGTCCTTCCGCGTCAAAATTTCAAAAAACTCCGGAAGCGGACGCGGATGCGCGAGGGGATTTTTCACCTGAGGTCCCATCTTTGTGGAAGTTGATTTGCTACGCACTTCACACACCGTGTTTCTTGAAGGCATAGAAGCCTGATTGATCACTGTCACTATGACTCCAGAAATGCTCGAAGTTCATGACATGAAACTCAAAGGCATATGGTTGTGTTATCCGAGGCCGACAAGCTTACATCAAGTAGCGAGTGGAGTTTTGTTTGAGCTCTGGAACGCCATCACTCCTGACGACGCCGGTGTCTTGTTCAAGCTGTGGCCGCATGTCTATCGCATTTCTTGACTCCTATTGTACCCACATTTGAAACCACTTCGAAATGCTCTTGATATCCCGAATCCGATAGGTTGAAATCAAGAGAACGTAACACAGTATCGGCTCAGTTGGAAGACCCGTGTGCACCCCATAGATCTTAACAAAGCTCAGATTGTGCCGAGAGCGCGTGAGCACCCTGTGAACCTGTGTGGGCCCAAGTATTCCAACAATCCTGATAGATGCAGTGTACGCTGCCCAGGTATCTCAAAAATGAGTTACACTCTCTGAAGCCAGCCTGCCAGGGGATGGTTCGGGACTCCAGAGTATCGGAGCCCCCCCCTCAGCACGCCGAATTCTACAAACTGTAGTTCTCACACAGACGACTCTGGCAGAGCATTCTGAATGGCAGGTATATGCCAGATGTCAGCTCAAGATTGAATGTCTGGCCTAACATCATATATGTCCAAGGGGGCAGTGCAATGACACTAGACTGTAGTGGTACCAGATTAAAAGGAGCAATGAGAAATCAGAAACTCGCAAGATACTCCTATTAACCCAAGTTTTAATACTTCGAAATCGCACTCGTATCTATTGATTAAGATACCACCAGTGCCCTGGGTACAAACTTACGATACTTATCCCACTCACATGTGTCTACACCAACGTGAATTGTACTTAAGAAACTGCCTGATTATTGTAATTTTTCATCACTGCAAGAGTCGAATAACAAAGGAATAGTGAAAATTCACGTACATAGCCTATATCTTCTCACAGCTCATGTGTCTCAGACTCACCTACTGGTGTATATGTCATGTTGTAGGCTGTGCTCTTGGAATATCTCACCTCTTCGGGCCTTTGAAGACAGTCATCTATCAAATGTGAGCCAGTGCCCACTCATTGAGGAGCGCTAATTGAGCAAGCTAGATATTGAGAGATGCATTAGGATGTTTGCAATTGAGAGAGAGAAAGGATTGATGGCAAACAAACAGGAGATGGCACTACGGTACATTTGAAGATGGTGAAAGGGTGGAAGAAGACAACACATATTCTTTGATCAAAAGAGCAGAAAAACAGAAACCGTGCAACACATTGACATTATACCATGTCTCGTCAAAGGAAGGAACCCATATTTGATACATGTCTTGTGGTACAAAAAACAGAAGACTGGAACCATAGACGTGCGTGCTATCTAGCGTTCAAGAACTTACACAGTCCCCACCGACTTTGACGAAGAAAAAGAGAAAGAGAAAGAAAGCCAATCAAGGATCAGTCACAAGATCATATCTCGGAGGGGTATAAACAAGTTCTTTTTAAAATAGAATGATGACACACCCATTGTTTCAACCTGTGCGCAATAGATAAAATCTTTGGTGTGGAGTTTCTGGTAGCATTCATCTGTTGAGAACCATAGATTAGAAATAATTGGAACGAAATGATGTTGATCAAATGTCCTGGGGTTTGAACAGCTGAAACACCTGACTTACACTTTTTGCCAAAGCGTTGATAGCCACCAGGACAGGGTGTTGACTTGACGGGTTTGCCATTGATGATACATTCCGTGCCATCTGAGTTTGATCAAGAGAACAAAAAGTATCACACCAATCAGCCCTTCAATGCTATCAAGCGAGAGAGGAGATGGTTGAGAAAACCCGATTGAGGTTTCACGCCCCAGAAGCCGGTGTATCAGATGAAAAATTACCGGGTACCGTTCGTTGGAGGTTACTAGCAACTTCGGCTCTCGGGCACGTGTACGTAGTTTCAGCACCCATACAAACTGTTGAGCAAAGATTCGAGAACCGTCCGGCGTCAGCGCTGCGATGAGCTTTGATCTAGATAGTCAAGGGAATCTTACGAATTTCCTTGACCGAGTTCGCTCCCCGCGGAAACCATGCCGTGCTGCACATGCCTAAGCAGATGTGAAAACCGAATTATCAGCATATACATCTTATTGAACTGGGTAACCATGATAGAGCCTTATTGAAACATGGGGGACTTACTACCGCTATAGACGGCTGCGCCCGATGGGTCAACGCCAGCTTGCACTCGGGAGACACATACGAGGACAGCGCAGAGAGCCACAGTGAAATAGGATTTGAACATCTTGGTATGGCTAAGTGAAATTGGTTATCTACTGGTCTGAGATTATATAAAACTTGGAAAAAGTGGTATATAAGGGTTTGAACAAAGGACGAGGTCTCGATTTTTAGTTGTGAGTATGCTATTGACAAATTGTGGACGGCGATTAAGATGAAGAGGACAGTGGAATTTTGCGTTGTGGAAGTTGGTCTTTATGTAAGCTTCAAAGACGACCTCACCATGGGGGATGAATAGCATGGCATTGACGATCTCACAAAACATATTGGGCTATAACTGTCAACCGTAAGAGGGTTTGCTAAGATTCAGCTCTTCAGTCATCACTTTTAAGACTCAGGCTGACAACAACGGCGAAAGAAAAAGGCCACGATACAAAGGCAAGGGTCTGGTTCCTCCCCGCGCTCTCGAATGTCTTTCGGCCAACGTTGACTCATAGAAGAGCCGAGATCAAACAAAGTACTACCGTCGTACGCGCCTTCCCAACAACATAGTCAGTAAGTTGAAACGCACAACGTCCGACTTTGAAATGGTCAAGGGTTATGACTCATGAGGCACGACACTGACATGTCAGTCAGTTTCTTCAATCAAATCGTTCGTTCATCAAGATCGTATCAAGTCTTCCGAGCTGCTTGAAAAATGTATTCGACATAACTTGTTGATAGAGCCTTTAAACGTGATCCCTCATGATAACTTTGTCATGGCAATGTGAAATCAATCTTTCACAATAGCCAAAAAGATTCTCTCTGTCAGCAGAGATCGGAGACAAACTGAGTATCACCAGGGCACAATCGATAGTTCATCATCACTGACAAATAGTACCGCCGGTACTTCAGTATGCCCCACACACCTTACACAACTCTTAGATTTTGCCGTTCATGCACCCACACTCCCAGAGCACTCAAGCCACAAACCTTCACCGAATCATTCTATGCTAGTCGTCTTACACATAATAACATACATACCACCTAAAATCAAACAAACACACAAGAATCTTCAAATGTCCAATCATATTAAACATTACATACAGTCTTTTCTTTTTTGAGATTTGATCTGCCTTTTTTATCCCAAGACAGCCTTCATCTCCCATTCACATCCACGTGTCTTGGCACTAGGATATTGATGTACGATTCCATTCATAAACACTCTAGGTGGTGGAAATTGACTTGAATCAGGAAAGTTTCTTGGAGGATTGGTAGAGTAAACAGAGGGTGGACTAGCGGCTAAATAACCAAAGTAAGAACAAATCGTAGATTTAGAATCTGAATGCTTTTATCTCTCTTTCAAGATCTTCATACAAATCAACTTACGTCTCATTCTGGGAGGATCTCGATTAGTAGGAGGCGCGATCATACTCATTGGCCTGACTGTTGGTGCAGGTGTAGAAGGACTCGCTTTTGATTGTGAAGGTGGCGGTGGAGGTGGCGGGGCCATCATAGACATCACCCGTGCACGCGCTGCAGGACTGATACCAGGTGGTGGCGGTGGTGGTGCGGGCTGTTCAGGAAAATGTGCTGATACAGGTCTACGAGACGCAGGGGACTCCTGAGCTTGTGGGGGTGGTAAAGGCCTCATAGGCGGTGGTGGAAGTCGATTGGGTGGCATTGGAGGAGAAGGAGCTCGTTGCATGACTGGTGGGGGAGGAGCAGGAACTCGTCTGGGGGGAGTAGAAGCTGGCCGAGGTATGTTCGGCGCAGTTGCTGCTGAGCCAGGTCTAGGAGGCGGTGGAGGTGCCTTACGAACAGTAGTCACTTCAGATGTCCCACCTCGAGNGACTGGTCTGGCTCCCGGTCTTGAAGGTAAAGGCGGTGGAGCTTGACCAGTCTGCTGGGGTGGGCGAGGTGGAGGCGGAGGAGGTACGAGATTTGCCATTGAAACTGCTCGTTGTTTCATTGATGGTGGTTGAGGTGGCGGAGCCGGAGCTGTTTGAAGAACGGCTGAAGGTCGAATGGGTGGTGGAGGCGGGCGAGCAGGAGGTACAATCTCAGGGGCCGTAGAGGCAGGTCGAACGGGTGGTGTAATCGTCGTATACGATCTCGTTGGTGGGGGCGGTGTGAAACGAGATGCAGGAGTTTCTGTCTGAGTCGTGGGTGGAAGTTTTCGAGTGGGTGCTGAAGCAAAAGGTTGAGCGGTTGGAGCTGAAGTTGAACCAGGTGGCGGTGGAGGCGGTGGTCGAGAGGGCCCTGTGGATGAGGATAATGCTGGCGGTGGCGGTGGAGCTCGTGAAGGTGTGGGTTGAGTAGGAGCATGTTTTGGCACAGGTGGTGCTCGCGTAGGAGGGTTGACGGCATGTTTGGGTACTGGAGGTGCAGCTGCAAGAGGAGGAGCTGGTTTATTGTGGGTAGTCTTTTTGAGTGTAGGCATTCCACCCGCAAACAATCCACCGAGTTGAGGAGGACCATTTCCCGCTGCTGTAGTCCCTAGATTATTCGAGGCTGCAAGAGAGCTTCCTGGAATCTTCGGAACCGAAGGAGCTCCTGGTGGTCGTGGTGCACTCGCAAGACCACCGCCAGGACGACTTGATCCGGCTGGTTTACCAACTACTGCAGGTGCACTTCGATCATTGGTAGTTGCTTTTTTGAGTTTCCTTCCGGCTTGTATCTGAGCAGCCAGAGCAGAGTCCATGCTTGAGATTCGATAGCTAGATCCAGTAAGTGTTCAGTGATATAGGTTTGATGATGGGAATGTTGATTATCGATTTGAGGAAGTTGTTGGCTGTTGACCGAAAATGATAAATACAATGAAGTCATCGAAGGAAAGTAAACAGGCAAGTCAAAACTCAAAACTACACTGCCCAATAAAAACCTAACCCTGACATCATCACGTGACATTAGTACATACTCTGACACAGAAGCTGTATGCTGTTACAACCTAGGCTTAAGTACTACGTAAGGTTAAGTCTGGGTAAGTGGACACTTGAGGACGGCAAAAGTGCTCAGCAGAATATTTATCATCTCAGCAGAAACAACAAAACCTCAGGCGCAAAATGATGGTCATCCATCGATGCAGGAAGGCTTTATCTCCTACCATCCCCTTCATTATCCGATCAATCTCATCTTCTCCCTCTGGACACCAAAAGCCAACTGTGAGCTCAACTTCAGGTAAAGCTTTTCTACCTATCAGTTTATGGAGTCAAAGCGTTCGATATTAATCATTGTTCAACACTATCAAATCAGTAGGACAGTCAACACCTATCTCAAGTGTTAAAGCTGGAACTACACTCAAAGGTTTAGGTATCATCAAAGGTGTAGGAGATCCAATTGCTAAACCAGATGAAGAGTATCCAGCTTGGCTTTGGAATCTGATCGAACCTGGAATGGGTTCGGGAAAATCTGATGAGCCTCTTAGAGCTATCAGACGTGAGCTTAATAAAGAAAATCGGAATAAGATCAGGTTGAGTTTTTTTATCTTGTCTGTTTAAATGACATAGAGACTCTATCTTCAAACTGACTATGCTTCTAATCATCATCAGGAATGCAAACTTTCTCAAAGGCAACAAATGATTCCAGACACACGATTTCGCTCTGAAAGCTCGTCAAGTTCATCGTACCAGTTCGACCACTACATTCTACTTCATTTGGGTCAACTTTACGATATCTCTACCTCATGCTCGCTTGAAACTAGACCGATATGATTGTTTTGCATCCCCTTCATTCTTGACTACGAGCATGGAGTGGTCTACAAGACTTGGTCACAGTACTTACGATCGACATCGGCGCCAATCTGATCAGCAAAAACCCACTCGATATCAGCTGATCTCAAGCTTGATGTTCTACTTTTTGTATCTGTACTAAAAGTATATACTACACAGAGGACTTATCCTCAGCCTAATGCTTGTGTGGATCCAAATCAATACCAACAATCAGGCCTCCAGGCCACTTGTAAATCATAATACCCCGTTCACATGCTATCCTGCTCAAATTTGAAGGGCTTCAAGCTCGAGTACAGGAACCTAACACCTGCCTTTGAAACCTCCTGGGGGAAAATGTCCACGTTTGACTCGGCCCTCTTCACGGCTTGTCCCCATGAATGATCGGATGACCGTCACTAGGGTGTATCCTGAAGAATTTCTTGACGCTTGAGTATTGGCTATAACATTTTCTCGCAACACAATAATTGATGTGAATTATATTGCCACCACTTTGCTTGCAGATCAGACCGTAATGTGCAATTTCAATTCTCTTCTCAAACCCTCGTACTCTTCAGAGGACAAATGTAGTAGGGCTCAAATGCTTCATTGTCAGTCCTAGGAACAATGACTATCTTTCATAATGTAATTTGGATTGAACATTGGAACAAGAGATATTATCATGACTCGGGTTACCGCTGTTGATCCATTTACAACCAGTCTGAGAAGGGCTAAGACCAGTCCAACGAGAGAGGTTCTTGAATCCCTCAATAAGGCTTTTGGCGGGTGTGGCATTGTACACATACTTCTATTGGTGGTGGTGTTATGATGATATATATAGACAGTCAACCCACCGCTTCGTCAAGCACAAGGATTGCGGCTCTGCATGTTGACAGTGAAGCTTGAGCGGAGGAACCTCAGAACTCCCTGAAGAGCCTCCATGAGGTTAGATGGGGTCAATAACTTTTGTACTCGCTCGCCTTCACAACTTATCACGCTTGCAGTTCGAGGTGGAAGATGCCTACATTGAGAAGTCTTTCGTACAAATGAGGGCTTTGACAATTGTCCCCAGACAGAATCATGGCTCTGCGAGGGCCGGCAGAGAGGGCTTGGTTAAGTTACGGATCCTGAAGAGAGCTTGACGCTTTGTCATTTTCTGCACCTGGTCGAGCACATCCAAGTCATCAACGAGGGAAGGGAAAGGGAACATGAGCTGGTTGGTTGCGTATACCACTTGAGTTCGTACCTTGAATGTAACTGTGTCCGAGACCAAGATATACCATGTAAAAGGAAAAAGAAAGCAAAAGGGAAGACAAATCTGACCCTACTGATCCATAACGTAGCCCTGATGACTCTCTTTGGGCAACGTGTACGTGTTGATATTGTGTCCTTCCATCAACAGTTGCCATTTTTCCTGTCGTGCGATCATAATCCTCGGCAGAGGTATCTAAAGATGAGTAAGGGCCGGCTCATTGTCGCCGATCTGCAGAAAAACCTTGACCATCAAAGTGAACAGAGGGGAAATGACTCGTCCTACCCTGTCTTTCCAGACGTGTGTACCCCGTCTACTGCTGGTCACCAAGATAAAAGGTTGATACGTGATCTCATTGGATTCAACACGTCAAAGTCTTTACCATGGTCTGAAGCTGAGGGTACGTGGTCGAGTTGCAGAAGAGGCAAGCATAAGAGATGAGAGGGTAAAAGGGATCATCTCTGACAAACGGACAAGGCATTCTCCAAATCGTCACTGCACCCTGCTACAACACCCTGCTCGGGGTCGTACGCTTGATTTGTCAAAGGCTTCCATGATGGCACATTTGCCTACACTGATAGCTAATTCAAAATCATATTAAATATGGATGTCCTTCATTTAGAATCAGGTCATCTCATTAACCCAGCCAACTACTTCAATTGTTAGAAACAATTTCATTATACTTCATTTCCTATACTGTACATAAATCAATTTTCATTATGCACATCGCATCCTTCAACACTGCATTCCTTGCTCTATACATCCTTGTTGCTGCATCTCTCGTTTGCGGTCAAGCCGACGTCAAACCTGCCACGACTCCAGATGCTACCTCCAAAGCCCCGACGGCAAAACCTGAAGATTATAAGAAAGCGAGCGGCATACTAAATTCAGTATCAACTGGGTAAGTCTTACTTAATGCTCATACATATCACCCTAGGCTTGATCTGAGCTCATCTTCTTTCGGGTTTGAACAGATTGGGTTCTGGAGGTTTATCGCTTCCTTCATCTATCCTCAAATCAATTGCAGATGGAGTAGGTAAAATGGGTGCTGACAAAAGTCGACGTTCGATCAAAGTTGAGCGCGATTATTGAGTTGTGCATCACTCGATTCATCATCATTGGTCAACTAT
>KZ141666.1:0-12663 GCA_002157035.1 Melampsora medusae f. sp. deltoidis
ATGACTAATGCTTCTAAAGTACCACCACAAACTTGTTGTTCTTCATCCGCATCTGCAAATGATAAATCTTCAGGATCGTGATCCGGTTCTGACATTTCTTAAAGGTAAAAGTTAGAATAAGACTCGTAAAAAGCAAAAAAAAATCCGAAAACTCTATATAATTGAAGAATTCCAATTACATAGGTAGAACGACATGAATATATTGGTTAAGCTTGTTAAGATGAATTTCCGCGGATTCGCTGTACGTGAGTCAGTGCAAATGGGAAAAGATGAAGGTATACATAAATCTGATGAGGAAGTTTTTTCTTTTTCATTTTACCAAAGGGGTTTCTAATCTTGTTCATTTCTTGCTGTTTTTAATCATATAATATATCATTCTAGTTCTCTGGGTCTGACTCTTGTTGAAGAACTGGATAACCGATTATTAAGGTCCTGTGGGTCATGATTGATTCCAGATGATTCAGTTTACATACATACATGAAGTTTTTTTCTTGGCATATCTGAAGTCATCATGATCCGTCGCACAACAATCGTTGCAAGCGAAAAATATCGAGAAACGTAAGTTGATTCTTGATGGTTAAGGAATCCGGAAATGAAGTTTATCTGAATTAAAGCTCTGACTATGTAGTGATGAAGTGAAAACCAATCTATCAAGAAGACATCAGATGAGTATCTGCTTGATGTCCTATGTATGACCATAAGCCACTAATAACCACGCTAAGTAGCCGGGCGTAGCTCACTCCTCCTTTGAACAGGAACTACGCTAGCTGCATCCGATTCGATTCCTTCTTGAGGATCATGACTGATGATCATGAGTGAGAGTGTATGAATGTATGTGTAAAGTCCGCACTGAAGATTCTCAATCAAACTTCAAACTCACGATGCTTGATCGAGGTGATGAAGATGTAGTGAGTGACACTGACAGAGTACGATACGTGTGTTACATAATAAATCTCTGTAAGGAAGAAAGTCTGCAATCAAAGAAAACCCATCCAAATGAGTTTCCATCGATGACTTTTCTAAACTGAAGCAATCAATCAATCAATCAATCATCAGCTTCATTAAAGATGATTGGAATTGACAAGTGCAGAGTTCTTTGAAGGAAAGAATCAAGATTCAAAGAATTGAAGGTTTTACGTACATACATACAAAGTTGATGAAGATTTCAAAGTTCAGTAGCACCGCCTTCAACAATTCTTTTTTTTTCTAAATCCCTCCGCTGCTGCCGTTCTGCTGCAGCCTGATGAAGTGTTCAGTACATATTTGTTTCTAGATTTGTTTTTTTTTAAAATGAAATGGTCTTGCTAAAACTTGTAAAGTGAAAATCCCCTTTTTAGATTCTGAAGTTTGTTCAAGTTACACAATAATTTCATTCAAGTTCGCTGGAAAATAAAGATGTGTTCTTCAATCGACCAAATTCCAAATCAATCCACTTCACTCTTACAATCTCATTCTCATTCTCAACAATCTCAACAACAAAACAACAACAAAAACAAACCAAAAGATTATCAATCAATCCCAAAACAATCATCTCAACAACAACAACAAGAACCACGGGAGGAAGAAGAAGAAGAAGAACGATCTAATTCTAATCCTGATTCCGAACCTGATTCTGATTCCGATTCACCAAGAATACAACACGTACCAATCTCTCAATCTTTCCCATTACCTCGACCAAAACTATGGCCAATCTTAATCACATTCGCATTACTAGATTTAGCTACTTCAATTTACTTTCTTATAGATCATCAACCGAATGATATCATCTTACTTAACTCAAACAGAGCTCTTATCCTAGATTGGACCTTTACTCGAGCTTTTCTAGTAGGCATCACTAGTGCTAGTCGTCGAATTCGAACTTTAGGTTGGGTGTTTGCTAGTACAGGAATGGTATGTTCATGCTCTCTTCTTCGTACCCTTCAAATTTCAAAAATTCTGATCTTCAATGGTTCTTCCTTCCTTTTTATTTAGATCTCAATCTTACTGCTTCTTTGGACGACCAATGAATTTGTTCAAAACAATCATCGACCTGGTCATACACCAGCTCTTCCATTCTCACTAGCGTCTTTCCTTACGATTACCATCTTACTCTTCTTCTTCCCATTGGCCCATTGGTTTGCGTTTCTGGTAGCCGTCGGGATCACTAAGGCTCGTAACCCATTTGTGGGCCACTCTCTTGGACTTGCGAATTCGGCTCGTAGCGATTATTGGAATTGGGCCGAAACAAATGATGATGGAGCTTTAGAACGAGTGATGTTTTTAGAAGACGAAGCAGAAACAAATGAAGATGAGATCACAGAAGAAGATCATCAAACTGATACCGACCTGACCAAACCTAATGGCTCACAAGATACCGAATCGAGTTCTTCGGCTACTGAAATCACGTCTGTAATCACTGATGAAGAACCAGACCGGGTTCTCATCTCTTCATCACCCACTTCGACTTCCACCACCGATCAAGAGGCAGATGACCAAGACCCAGACCCAGATGAAATCCAAGACATCCCACCCCCACCCATCACGCCACTCACGCCTTCCAGAACGTATCATCATCCGATCGGAAGTTCAAGTAGTTGTAGTCGAGCCAATCACCTTAGGAATCGTAATAGTTGGCTTTCGAAACAAGCTGCAATGTTTGAAGAAGCTGAAGAACGACGTGCTCAACGTCGATCTTCTTTACCGCATCATCGAACAGCTTCGTGTTCAAATGGATGTCAAACTCATCTTCCTATACCTGATTCATTTCGGAAGAGTCCTATGACCACTCCTAAAAAAACTAATTCTAGACCGGTTTCATTGGTTTCTACTCGATGAAAAAATACGAAGCAAAAAACGCATTCTGCTTGCTTTAAACTTTAAAGCACATCTATCACTCTTTTTCTTTGTTCTTCTTTCGGTCATTTTCTTTTCGCGAATAATAAGACATGATTTACACTTTTTTTGACATATTTGGTTGTGATAAATGTTGTAGTTTTGGTTTGGTTTTCAAAAATTTCGGTTTCTTGTTCTTGTGTTGAACTTTCTAATATATTTATATTATTTCATCAATTTGATCTTTAACTTATCTTACAAAAATCATCAGTCAAGGCAATAAGAAAGTGGTCAACAAGCTCTGATGGTCCTTGCCCTACTTTTCATGTTGACATACACAACTATGTTTGATTCAGAGTGATTGGAATATTGGTTTGGATGAATCAGTTTGATGAGTGATGATTGGAATATTGGTTTGGATGAATCAGTTTGATGAGTGACTCCGAATGAGCTGAAGAGAAAATGAATGGTAAAGAGGGACATTGTGATTACTTAGAGCCGCATACATTGAGCTATTGTGATCTGAAAAACCCATTGATGTCAACAAAAACCCGAGGATTTGAAAGCTTGGTACGAATTTGATGGCTCTTGACCATTAAGTCACCCATTTTGGACTACAAATGTACGGATTATCATTAACTTTGTTCAGTAAGGAGAATGTATCAGATATTATTTGTGAGATCAACACAAAGAATGTTTAACTGGAGTACAGGAGAGAGAAATAGTTATAGATGGTGATAAAAAATAGTTTGGTTTAATAAATACATATATGCTAAATGCAACAGAATCATGAGATCACATCAAAGATATTACATATATGAGAGCATCAAAGTAAACACAAAACGAATGAATGGAATGGTTAAAGTTGTAGATACGTCTGTTTGACATGTTGAATCTCTTTCTCAAAAATCCTCAGGAGGAGGTGGTAAAAATCAGATTCAGCGAAATGATTATCAGCTCGACATTGAAAATCAATATTGTACAACACGGCAACCAAAGCTTCAGTTAAATCACCAGGTGTATCTTCTCGAGTTTTACGTACTTTCTTTTTCCACTTCATCATCACTCACTCTGGAATGTACCACGTTGGTTGAACTTCTTAATCTCTCTATTCATCTTTTTCGATTTGATCTTCAACTTCTAGAACAAACATCATCATTCAAGGCATCCAGATAGATTTGAATGTGATGAGACGGCTTGAAGACTCTGTTCTTGCTGTTAATTCTGACATGAACAGCTGTGGTTGATTGTATAGCTAATGGGGGGATTAGTTCAAATGAATCATCTTGATCTGATCCACTTGATGATACTCCCAAAAGATCCGAAGAGAATGTGGATACATGGAGCCATCGAACTCTCAAGAACCACCGATGCCCAAAACCCAGGACTTGAAAGTATGTCACAAATCTGAAGACTCCTCACCAGAAAGTCACATATCCTGAACTGCAGATGCACGGATGAAATTTGGTCAAGTCAAGATAATGAGTATGTTTCAAATACTTTATTTTCAGAGAACAATACAACAAATGGTCAAGTGGAATACAAGAGGAAGAAATGATTACGTAGAAATAATAACAGCCAGTATGGAAAACTAACTTTGAAAATAAGCTTGTAAATATAACAGAATCATGAGATCACATCAAAGATATCATATGGCAGCAATGAGATATACAGTATGATCGGATGATTAAGATGCTTCTTACTTAAAATACTCCTTCTTAACCGTTTCAATCTCGTATTCAAACATTCCCAAGAGCACGCTGTGGAAAAGAGCTTGAGCATACCTACCCCCTCGACATTGACAATCAATATATATCGCAGCGATAATCGCCTCGACCGTTTTAGAGGCCGGTTCCATGCGAGCTTCATCGTCATACCAATGTTGCCACCATTTCCACAGCGTATGATTCTTGTTTAAATATTTAAAAGCTTTGTGTAGCTTTACATTTTTTTCGGTATCTTGCTGAAGTTTTTTAAGGACGAGTGAAGACCAATCAGCTAGAAGTGCGTCACCTATCCACTCAAGTCGTCGGAATTCATCCTCGTGGTCCTGCGCAAGTACGTTTCTCAACAGGTCAATATTATCGAATCGATACCTCAAAATATCTTCTAACCTGCTTTCCGACTCGGTGCGAGAAGAGTGTACCGTGCGATGGTATATTAATGGACTGTAATTGATCCAATCTTCTGCTTTCCAATTCTTCATGTAGTCAAGACCTACCTGCTTAGCCAACCTCAGAGTGGATTCCATATGCTTGTGGAATTGGCCATCATTATTGTGGAAATAGTTCATATTCTCGTTAAGATAGCAAGCACCGACAAGGTAATGAATCTTCTTAAATGCATGCGGTATGCTTTGGTCGTTGAGATAAATGCGCTCTAATCTTTCTATATTTTCCCTCATGATTTCTTTATCACGGGATTCAGTAAGCCATTGTACATGATGAGTACCTGAATGAAATAAGGTTAACGAAATCACCATTCTGATGAAATTCCTGCCAAGTCTTTCGATATGTTGCTTCTCATTTTCTTCAACTTTTTTCCACCGCTCGATTTGCAAATTCATTCTCAGGTTAGGTTTGAAGTTGATGAACGGAAAGCTTCGAAGTTTTGCAATTATGCAATCTGAAATCTCCCAGAATTTGAAGGGTAGCCAGCTTTGAGCTTTGATCTCTGAAGCTGAAGGATGTCTATATGATGAGGGGTGAGTTTTTGTCAAGCTTCCTTTGGTACCTACAGTCGATGGAAAAAAGTTATTGTCAAACGGATTGATGAGTGATCTTAAATATTTCCTTCCATAAATCTGTTCGAGAGTTGTCAATCCATTTTCAGTCTGCAGTACGTAGATACCTTTGAACGGAGCTTTTAATCTCTGCCAGTTAATCTTCCCGTCCAAAAAGGGAACCAGAAATCTATCGGGTGAAGATGATATGCAGGATGTATCAACAAGCATCAAAAACTGACAAAATCGTTCTAAATACTTGATCTTCGAGTCCTTTTCTTTATTTTTGAATCTCAACTTCTCACCCGCTTTGATAGTAAAGGAAAACCTGTGGTGCGACATAAGTCTCTCAACCTCATCAGACTGCATCAAAATTAGAGGTTTACGCGAGATGAGTCCTAATGTATACAAGGCTTCAGTTCCAACGATTCGGATTTGAAGCTGGTGTGACCAGATCTCATCCACACTCCACAACTTTGGGTGTGGGTTTGGATATCCAAAGATGCGCTTTGACATGCCACTGTGACTCTGAGACATTGCGGAGTGTTGTGAAGTATATATTCGATGGCTGAATATTACGTTTTATAAGGTGATTAATCAGTTCATGGGTATCCCTGAATTTAAAGCTCAAAAACCGGATTTCTTCGCACTTACTATCAATTTCGGTTCGCTATGAATTGTTGTGTCCTGCACTACTTGCCTTAGAATTATCACTAGAAGTCGCAGACCTCGCGTAAGATAGTTTCGATTTATGTTGTGTTGCGTTCTTGTGTTTTGGTGGATCTTTGGTTTGTTGGACCCGTACAACACTGCCAGGAGGAAATAAATAAGGGGTATCTTCAGTGATTTGGAACCTAGGAGGATTTCATGGTTTATCAGAATGTGGACTCGTGGAAAGAGATAATACACACCAAGCTTTTGATTCAAGTGGGCAGAGTTGATGGATTTGATGGATTTGATGGGTTGATTTGTTGTGTGATCTATATCCTGTCATATTGAAGGTAGCCTATATACGCATTTTCAAGCCCAGAAAAAATTACTCTAGCACCCACCTTCAAATCAAAAGCTTTTGGCCACCTGAGCCACGAGTCCTCATTATGAACTGTGGGTAAACGGCTTCCATCAATAAAATGTCTCGCGCCCAAAGACTGACAAACTCCGTGTTTCACTCTTGAGCTTTTGTTACTTTTTCCCAATATGGAAGTTTATCATACCACCGCGGTGTTCTGAACTATTCAACGGGTGAAGCTATAGTATAGGTGGCTAGAAGTCTTTTGCACAAACTCAAGAGACCCCTTTGATTTGAATTTATCTAGCCTAAGCGACCTCAGTAAATGGTGGTTAGGATAAAGTCCGAGGTATAACTTTTATACAACATCAGACTCAAATGAACAGCCTTGCTAAATCTTGATACGACTAAGGCTGAGCCCATGATCGGACGTTGCTTGACTTCGCCTGACTTTGGTTACACAGCTTTCTACGAATTTTGGCGTTGATGTGCTTTCGATATCCGTCGAAATGAGAGGGGAAGAAGTGAGTATTTGAAATCTGAGCTCGAATGCGCCCATACTCACTTCCTTCTGAGTTGAAACGGTCTGATGCAGTATTTGGTCTATCGAGCTTGTCCCGATGGAAGATCAGCAAACAGAAACCACCCTTTCAAAGATGGGCCAAAACTGCTCCTGATATACACTCGTTCTACACGCAACCTTTTTGATAGCTGAGGGGGAAGCCACTCAAAACCGCGTCCCTACCTTGCAAGCTATGACAACTTCATCCGCTGAACGAGAAAATCGTACGGAGATTATCATGAACCAATCCTGTTGTTCATTTCGGAAAGTATCCAACAGACCCGCACAGCAAGCAGGATATACTGTTGAGCTTCCGACATGAGTGGTCATGTACAAATAGCTCATGAAGTCACAATCTTGACATACATCAAAACTCATGCGCGTCCCTTGGAATCATGAGACGCCCAAGTCAAAGTCGACTAGCACCATGTACTTTCGACCAATCTGGTTCCATTTGTGAGCTATCAGATTTACAAAGCGGCCGCGTCCGCGCCCCCACCATCATCAATTTTTGGGGTGAGGTGAGCACTCCAAGGATTAAGTCTTATGTAGTTCTTTGACTTTTCTTGCTTTCCTTACTGTTCAAATCCACTTTGCCACGAAGGAAAAGTTGCTCAGAATAGCCTTGTACATACACATTCTCGCTGCCTCGTATCCTATGCACTTAGTGAGCGATGCGGTAAAACAACTGACTTGACGATGTTTACAGCATCGCCTGTATTGGGGTGAACTTAACAAAGTCCCTCGCCAAAGGCCCAAGGCTTGAGCGAGGATCGGTTTTGGACTGCAACGGACTTTATTCAAGTTGAGATGATGAGTTTGCATCAGGTATTACATTTTGGAGATCGAGACAAAAAATGTTAACTAGAATACAAGAGAAAGAAATGATCGTGTAAAACAGTCTCAGAATCATGCGATGACAACATAGATACTTTATGGTAGCATTGAAGTAAACATAGCATAATTGGATGCTTAGAGTGCTTCCTTTTCGCAATACATATCTTTCACGGTTTGAAGTTCTTCCTCAAACATACCAAGGAGTACGCGGTGAAAACTGGATTCAGCATGGCCATCAGCTTGGCATTGACAATCAATGTATACAACACCTATAATGGCCTCGACCATTTTGAAGGCTGGAGTTTTTCCACCTGTGGAGTCCAGCCTTCGCGTTGCCCATTTCAACAACGTATCGTTACTATTCAAGTATACAAAAGCTTCATGTAGCTGAACTTTCTTTGGGGTTTCATGCTGAATTTTTTCGATCATGAGTGAAGACCAATCCGCTAGGACCGCGTCACCTAGCCACTCGATTCTTCGGAATTCAAGATCAGGGTACTGCCTAAGTGCCATCCTCAATAGGTTAATATTCTTGAATTTATACTTTATAATCGTGTCCTGCAGCTTGTCTTCTAAAGCAATGGCGTCAGAGGAAGGTACCCTTTGATTATATGTGATCCAAGTGTTTTCATTCCAGGTCATCATCTTGGAAAGACCAATGTGCTCAGCCAGCCTCACGGTGGACGTCATATTTTTGTAAAAACTGTCCGTATTATGGTAGAAATAGTGCATATTCTCGTGGAAATACCAAGCTCCCACAAGATAGTTTATACTCGTATGCTGAGGTCGTATGAGTTGACCTTGGATAAGTATATCTTGTATTTTGATGCTATTTGTCTTCCTCCATGCATCAGAACGCTCTTTGGTAAGCTTTTCTACGTCATTTCCAGAAAAAAATTGGGAGAAAGAAATGAGCATTCTAATAAAATTCCTTCCAAGCTGTTCAAAACGTTTCTCCTCGTGTGGTTTGTCCAACTTTTCAATTGACGAAGGTGATTTTTCCAAGTTGGTCTTGCAGTTGATAGTCAGAACGTCTTTAAGAGTCGAAGTTATACGATCTGAAACATCCCAAAAGTCAAATGACAGCCAACTTGGACGTCTTAGCTTTCCGTTCGTCGAGCCACTTGGAAAAAACGTATCGGTCTCAAAAGGAACAATCAGTGATCGCAATCTTTTCCCTCCATAGCCCTGATATATCTTCTCTAGAGTCGTCATTTCATTGACATTCTCTGATGTGGGGATGCCTCTGAACGGAGCTCCAATACTCTCCCAGTCGATTTCATCTTTGGAAAAAGGAATCAGAAATCTATCCGGCGTAGATGTGCACGATTCATCAACACTCCTCAGAAACCTACAGAAGCGCTCTAAGCTTTTGAGCTTTGAGTCCTTTTCCTTTTTCTGGACCTTGAGATCTACTTTTCCTCTCGCTTTCATAACAAGCGAAAATCCCGGATCTTGCATTGATTTTTGGATGCCTTCGGGGGGCATCAAAATTAGTTGCTCTCGAGAAATGAGTCCTAATGAGTAAATCTCCTTAGATTTGAAAATGACGGTAAGTTGGTACACCCAGATCTCATTTATATTCCACAATTCTGGGCGTGAGGGTGATTTTCCGAAGATGCGTTGTTGGTGTACCTTACCATGAGCCAATTCTAAGGGATTGGTAGACATTTTATGACCAAATGGCGCGGGATTGAAGATCAATTGGTGTTTACGATTACAAATATTAACAAACCGATCTTCTTGGAAATTTTGTTTAGATTTCGAGTGTCTATAAATTATCGTGTCCTGCACGAGTTGGCTTGAAATGATCGGAAGTCGCAGACCTCGCGTAAAAGATTCTAGATTGGTTTGTTTATCTTGCTTTCTTGTGATGTGGTGGATATTTGGTCAGATGAACTCCTGTGATGACGGGAAATGGATAAGAAATATTGTCAGCGATTTAAACTCCTCTATAATACCAAAGAGTAGATTCAAGGGAAGGTCTTAGGCATACCTATCTTGCGGTACAAGTGAGTAGAGCTGATGGATTTGGATGATAAAGTGTTGGTTTGTTGTGTGCTCTATATCAGTCATGTTGAAGTTGGCTTATATATACACATTTCCAAGCAGAGTAAAACTGCACTCCAACACCCATCATCAAACAATCTGGGCCACCTGGGTCAAAAATCCTTGTTCTGGAATGTAGTCAACAGTTTCCATCAATGATAGGACTCACGCGAGCAAAAAATGACAAAAGGCGTGTTTTGCTTCTGAGCATTTTATCACAACTTCCCAATATGGAATCTTACCATCCTTCTGTGAAGTCCTGAGCTACTCAACGGGTGAAGCTATAGTATAGGTGGTTGACAGTCTTTTTCAAGAACTCAAGAGATGCCTTTTATCTAACATTCCATAGCGTAAGAGAACTCAGGATATGGATGTTAGGAGGTATATCTTATTAGACTCAAATATCTACGTCAAGAGCGTTTCTGAATTCTAGTACTACTTAGGCTGAGCCCATCATTGGAAGTCAACTCATCGTAATGCGGTCATACAGTCTACTGCTTTTGGTGTTGACGAACTTCCAGTGTTTGTCAACATGAAGAAGCAAGGATGTTGGCTGCTTATGTGGAATTTGAGTCTGAATCTCCCCTGATTCAATCATCCTCAGCTAATACAGACGGATTATTTGTTCTACCGAGCTTATGCCGATCAAAGATGAGCAGACTGATAAGAGATCACCCATTCAGACATTTCCCCAAAATGCCAATGACTCAATCCTTGTTGTGATAATAATATCATGCTGCTTCACATATACTCACACACCCTAAGATTCCTATACGCGGCTGCCTTGATAGCTGAGGGGGAAGCCAATTGAAACCGAGATCCTACCTCACGAGCCATGTCCAAATGCAATTTATGAACGAAGAAATGTAGTGGCAATCCCGATCCTCAAGCAGCCCAGAAGTTCACTGCTGTAAGTCTGCAACAAACCCGCAAACCAAGTATGATAATCATCTATCAAGCTTACAACATGGCTGATTATATACGGGTATTTAGTCACACTCTTCAAGGGAAGTCCCAGTAAAAGTCGACTGGCACCATGTTCCATCAGACAATGTCGTTCCATTTGTGATCACAGTGGGTCATGTGGCCAATTTTTCATCGATATGTCGAATTAGCTGCGAGGAGCTGTGATCTATATACAAGAACGCGCTTCCACGGCCATGATCCCGTATCCCCGGACCTGGATCGGGGTTCCTGACCGTGTCCCTCATAAGTCACACTCTCGGAGCTCAGGTTGGTGTACCGAGATGAGGAAAGCCCTCCCGAAGCAATCCAACTTCATCCTGGTTCTTGGCTCTTGAGAGCTCACTGCCAACGGTCAACGTCAGCTTCAGAATCGTCCATCATGGCTAAAAAGTCGAAATCACTCAATCCAGCTGATGCATTTCGTACGCAAAGTCATTCTTGTCCATCAAAAATCCTCTTGACTGACCTTTGGATAACATTACCACCATATAGGTAAAGCCCAGAGGGCGAAAGAAATCAAAAGAAACAGACTTGAACGGAAGAAAGCAAGAGAAGAAGCTCACACTAAGAAAGATACGAAAAGTGAGTTAACGCTCAATTCCGTTCAATTTAGCTTGTGACTCTTGTGAAGATATCAGCTTTCAAATTCATCCACAAGTTCAACTCTCAGTCAGCTGTTTTGCATTCCATTGAGTAAGCCTGTTCATCTTGAAATTCTTTCATTCAATTTTGGTGCAACAGGTATTGAAGCTGAAATCCGACAGTTGGAGAGCCTTGAAAAGTTAACCGCATCTGAGCAAACTCGCCTTAAGGACTTGAAGGCCGAATTAATTCAATTTCGAAAGGCCAAGGACTCAACTCATGGAACAGGGGCCAATGGTCCGAATGCAAGCAGCAATGTCATCATTGATCCAGCCACTGGATTACCTTCGACTCTCGCGGGGACGGCTCCTGAAGGCTCACATTCAAATAAGACCGGTAGTGCTGGCCCAAGCCGGCAGGATTCTAGAACGATGGATTGGTTCGGCCCTGATGGAAAACTACTCGAGCCGGAAAAAAGTTTCTACTACGATCCAGTCTTCAATCCATTCGGCGTTCCTCCACCAGGGATGCCAATGCGAATGAAACCTTCAGTGGAAACAAATACACTTCCTTCAATGCCCGAACCTTCGTCCACACCTTCGAATAAACTACAGGAGAAAAATCTCAAAGCGACCAACGAAGACGAGGAAGAAAACAGCCACGAAGATACCTCAAATGATGAGAGTACGGATG
The DNA here is from genome assembly GCA_002157035.1 of Melampsora medusae f. sp. deltoidis. Taxonomy (NCBI): domain Eukaryota; kingdom Fungi; phylum Basidiomycota; class Pucciniomycetes; order Pucciniales; family Melampsoraceae; genus Melampsora; species Melampsora medusae. The sequence continues at coordinate 12,232 of KZ141666.1, forward strand.
AAGAAGAAGATGACGACGATGATGAGATTCCTTTACCAGAAGGTCCTCCTCCCGATCCGGTGATTTCAGAAGATGATGACGACGATGATGACATACCTCTTCCCGAAGGCCCACCACCGGTTGTAGTCCCGGTCGTACCTCGCGCAGAGCCTTTCATTAGTCGTCCTACTTTCAATCGTCCTCCACCTCAGCAACCCCACTTGCACCCCAGTATGCTACCTCCCCCTCCGTTTTATCCTCCTCCAATAAACCTCGTACCTGGTCCAGCTCCGCCTCCAATGATCAACAGCTTCGGAGCATTGCCATTCCCAATAGGCCCTAATGGCTTACCTCTTCCGCCCCCATCTTTCAATAATTTTCATCCACTACCAGTCGCTCCTGCATCTGCTCAACTGCCCCCAAAGCCGTCCACTCAAGTCAATCCAATGGCTC
>KZ141666.1:12676-27342 GCA_002157035.1 Melampsora medusae f. sp. deltoidis
AAGCCAGTAGTGCAGGCCAGTGCGACCCTTACAGCTCTACCTCAACTCAGAGACCTGAAACGGGAAGCTACTAGTTTTGTTCCATCTGCGATTCGCAAGAAGCGGAAAGAGTTGGATCGTCGAGCTGATCTAGCAGGTTTGGGAGATAGCAATCGAATCCAAGCTGCACCTGATACTGGGGATGATTTAAGCCTTACAAGTCATGGAAAAGAGGGTAGTACCAATAGTTCAACAAGTAAACCTCTCGTAACGAGTCTGTTATCGGCTCTCAAGCGAGACGGAATTGTTGTAGATGGTCAGGCAAAGAATGGAACCAATACCGGTGGAGGAGCTGACAAAGACGATTATGATAAGTTTGTTCAAAGTCTTGGCGATGTATTATAGTTGATCAATTCAAGTGTTTTCGCAATATTTATGATTCAAGTCCGACCATTGCTTTCTATACTTTGATTGGCAAATTCCCACCCCGCATCCAGCCTTGACCCAGTTCATGATGGCTTTGCAAGCCGAACAATCATATCTTTGTCTGACACACTAGACAAAACCCCAGCCATTACTATATGATACTGATCATGGTTCACGGTTCACGGATATTTATCTTGCAAGCTCTTTTCCATGATCATTGGAGGCCGCTTTAGCATCAATTCCTCTCCGTAAGTACACCGACCAGCATACTCCAAAACGATATGCAAATCCTCAAGGGCGATTGCAAGAGTTCAATCTTATATGTACACCAAAAATTTGGTGATGGACTTATGCAAACATGAGCTCCTTCGATACTTTCTGCAGTGATCGGAGCCTTTCTGTCGGAAGGCCTTTATGATCAAATACTTTGGCCTGATGTATATGTCGTCACTTTGAGCGCCGCGTGTAGGGATTTGAGCCAAATGATCCAGATTATCTGAGGGAAGATTATTGCCTACATTGCCAGAGTGGTCAATATTGTCATCCCAATGGGTCCAATTTGAAACTATTGAAACCCTTTTTCTCTCGATGAAAGTTTACAAATAGATGGGATATTTCTCCTTGTTTCCAGAGCAAAGTCTGCCTGGTCATTGCTGAGGGTGTGATGCTCATATGATGTGATGGCTTGAATTTTAATAAAGTTCAAGGTTCAGAAAGCCACTTGAAAGTGGTCATGATTCATCACCTTCCTTGGGTCACATCTCGGGGCCGACTGACCCGAAGCTCTAGCCGGGCTGATTAGGTTTCAAACAATGATATTGGTTTAAATTCTGCCACTTCCAACCGGTACCGCTAGCCGTCGGGCAGCTTGAGACAGAGAATATACCTACGCCATCCTTATCGCCCAATCCGACCGACCTCGCTATCAACTTTGAAGTCAAGACTTCAAGACATTTCGGCAAGGTGATTAAACCACATTCGTACTGCATCCTTCGTCAAATGCTGATGAGATCCATGTCAACAATCTTGGACGCTAGATGATCATTTCCAAGGAAGACCGCCGAACAATCTACGAGAACCTTTTCAAGGATGGTGTCATGGTCGCTCAAAAGGACTACAACGCTCCTAAGCATGTAGAGCTTGAAGTCCCTAACCTACACGTGATCAAGGCTTGCCAATCTCTCAACTCACGTGGTTTCATCAAGACCCAATTCTCGTGGAATGTTAGTCTTTCAGCTACCTTTGATCGATGTTGATTCACACAATCCTGACGCTCTGCCCAATTTTCCGTTTGTTCATTCAGTACTACTACTACACACTTACCGATGAAGGTATCGAATACCTCCGAGAATGGTCAGTATAGTTGTGGCTCACGCTTGGTTATCATTCCTGAGATTTTCTTTGGCTTCATTCCAGGTTAAACCTTCCCTCCGAGATTGTCCCCGCCACCTTCAAGAAAGTTCAGCGATCTACCCCTGCTGGACGTCCTCAACAATCTACTGGTGCCTACCGACCCCCACGAGGCGAGGGAGGTGATCGGGAAGGATACCGTAAGAAAGATGGTGGCAATGCTGAAGGTGGTTTCCGCCCCAAGTTTGCTGGTATTGGTCGTGGAAGCCCCAGCGGTGGTGACGCAGCTCCAGGTGGATGGTAATCAGCTCTTCAAAACTTGTGTGCTATCTCGCTCTAGGGATGCTCCATATCATCTCGCCTTACGTTGTATCAAATTCGGCCGAACGTCCTGTCATAGCTGGGCTGCATTTCGATGTCTTTTAAGCGTTCTTTTGTACCTCTCACGTGCTACTGGTTGTCTCCTCACCCGCTCTCCATACGGATGTTCAATCAAAGCTCGTCACCTTCGACAATCTCACATAGTCTTACAAATATGCCCAAAATTATGCGTTGTGCAACACTCTAGCTACTCCTGCCTGTTATATACATCAGGAAATCCTTCGCGCCAACTGCTCTTTCCACTTAACTCTCCGCCTTTGGCCGCACTTGCCTAACCATACACAGTAAATTCAAACCCAAATTGACATCCTGTGTCACCGACCTTGAGTGAGACCATGAGACAGATGATTGCTATATAGTATAGAAGCATGACCCTTCATCATGGCACATGTCAAGCCAACCACTATTTCATGGTTGTCTTCCCAAGTCTGATCAGCCTTCATGAAAGTCAGGGAGGGGCTACTTTGCTAGTGCTGCCACAATTCTGCCACTCAATTTGCCTCCATACATGACCGCCTCCCTTGTTACAGCTTGTTACTTGTCCCCAAATAAACAACACATTGTGCAGTCGTCCAGCGCCGAAAACTTATCACTGCATATTTCTTGCATTGGTATCATATCTGTAGTACAAGTCGACTTAACATCGAAAGACTTTACTGATTGCATTCACAGTCCCTCATGCAACTTGTTTCTCCATTTTGTTCTCGGACGCGCTTTTAAAAAGCTCATTCAACTTCATCAGCATAGGATGTCAGGGGAGTTTTCTGCACGGCTGGCTGTTTGAAAGAACGGTCATCAAGTTGAAGTCCGAGAGGGTCCCGTCCCGATCTGCGTGATGCTGACGGGTATCATGTCGGATACCTCACGCGGGGTTTTGCCAAACAAAAAACTTTGAGAGAGAATTTCGGCGACAACTTGAACTCAAGCAACTTTTTTCAAAACTAACGAATTCACCATGCTTCTCTCAAAGACAGAGTTATCTTATCTATCTGAAGCTATCAAACCTACTACTGAAAGCGAAACTACTCAGTCTCTACGTGCCGATGGACGTCCACTACTCTCATTTCGACCCATCAACATTATCACCAATGTTTCTGCCCAAGCCAATGGAAGCGCTAGATGTCAACTCTCGACATCATCGAGCAGGATCTTGACTGATGTTATGGTAGGATGTAAATTAGAGGTAGATGAACGANGAGACTTTAATTCGATAGGTGCTAAAGTGGAATGTACAGTAGATTGGTGAGCCTTTGAAGTTGACCTACATAGTCTGCTTCTACTATTTTCGAATTGCTAGATTAATTGAAAAAATATCTTTGGGTCAACAGATTTCACTGATAAGCTTTTGGGAAATATTCTACTTCAGTCCACCTGCTACTCTCAACGCTTTAGCTTCAGACCCATCACCTATGTATACGATTTACTTGAATTCGATCTTTTCACCTCTGGGCTCTTCTAAACAACTTAAAATCTCTTCAACTCAGACATGGGCTCTCTATATAGACGTGATTGTCCTTTCGGCTTCAGCTGGAAATTTGATGGATGTAATGTGTTTAGCCGTACGAGCGGCCCTAAGCGACCTTAAGATACCCAAAACTAGAGAACTCGGTTACCAAATCCAGAAACCTGCACGGCCCACTATTGATGGAATGCAGGTTGATATATCAGCCGATAAAAGTGGGATGGACGATCTTGGGATTAAGAGTTTTCTGAATAGTCGGAAACCATTGGTTGCTGGTACACCTGGGCCGGGTGGGGGCAAGGCGATCAACTTTGAACTGCAAGATACTGATGGAAATCTCGGTGACCGATTGATTAATAAAGACGATATCCCCGTGGTGATTACTGTCAATGTGGTAAGTTTTCAATACTTAAAGTACGGCTAGCTGCATCCATGTCTCAAATCCCGGGCTTGCTTCTATATCAGCTTGGAGACCAACTGTTTCTAGATGCTACATTGGAGGAAGAAATGCTTACTGCCAATCGAGTGATACTCTCATATGTCTCTGGAGGTACGAAATTGACCAACGTGATCCAAAGCGGAAACAAGAGTGAAATAGGCTTTGAGTGTATGAAGCGGATCATCAAGGTATGTCGTTTTGCTCATCAATGACTTCACAAGAGGAAGTCATCTATCTAAACCCCAATTGTTTGAATCTCTTCACTTGTTCAGGAAACCGGGAAGTACGCTGCAGAGCTTGAAAGTTTGTCAAATCAAATTAATCATGATAACATTTTAAGATCGGATGCAGCACTATCATAAACAATCTTACAGGTGCGGTGTCTACTAGTGTCTTTTAAATCTCAGAGGGGTGACCACTTGGATACTTTTCGTGTCATGAGTCAACTTTTAAGACAGTAAATTCGAACATGTATAAATAAACCTGAGGTGAGGGTAGCCTTGTCAAATCTCTACTCAGGGTAATCAGCGCACCCTATTGCTCCCAGAACCGGGAAGGCCCTTTCCGACGTCAGTGACTTGGCTGAAGTGACAAACATGCACTGTGTAAGATGAAGTGCAGAGGCTAGACCTGTTGATATACCACAAACGCGCCTGTGATTGACAGCAGAAGTGCAGAACTGGGAGTTCAGAAATCGGGATAGCGTTGAGTCTGATACTTGTGAGCATGACCATATCAGTCTGAGTGTTGTGACGTTGTCTACCATGGAGAGGACTCCTTTGTGTGATGTTGAGGTTGATGAACAGTGAACCTTAAGTGACAATCACGTGTATCGACGACAAGGCTGAAAAAGTTGAGAGAGAGCCCAACCGCTTAACTTGAACTTGAACCACATAACAACACGAGATGCCACCATCCTCACCTCAAATTACAGCATTCACTTCTCAGCTCACCAGGGCCTCTCGCTCCCTGCTCAGAACTCAACCAATCGGCAATGTTCGGAAAGCCTCATGGGCACCTAGTCAGCTTTGGGAGAGGAGAAGTCTTCTCAAACCCTTCCATCGATCGACCTCCACATCTTCAACTGCTTATCCTTCTGGCTCAGTCAAAAACCCAACCAAAGTGGTCCCTTCAACGTCCATCTCACTCTCAAAGTCTCAGCGGAAAGATAACCTATCAGGTTCGAATTCGATTCCTTTCGCTCACCGAACGCTGCCCGAATTACCAGTCAGTCTCTTCATTTTAAAAATATACAGAACGAATCACATGCCAACATAAACTTCTTATTCCTGTAGGATAGAAGACCTCTTTATATTTTAACATTTTTGGCTATCTCTGGAGTTTGGGTAACATTCGTTTACTTTTCGACCAATGCTGAAAAAGCAAATTCATCAGTAGTCAAAGCGGTTTTATTCGAATTACGTACAAATCCTATGAGTAAAGAAGCACTTGGTACATCAATTCGACCTGAGAAAGATGATTTATTTGGTCAACTATGGGTAGATGGACAGGTGCGTTTTCTCAAAACGATGGTGTGATGTGATCCAAGAAAGTGGGGTTTGGAGTCAGTTTTGTTTACTGAAGAGGATCAAACTTTGAAAGATTAATTTGATGCAAGGTGCTGTAGATGTGGCTTTTAGAGTGACTGGATCATCAGGTTAGATCTTCGCTTTCTTCAGGTTTGGTCAGCTATGTCAGTTACCAGAAATGTGCTAATTGTAATTTTGAATTGGGGTTTCAAGACTCGGGGAAAGTGTACTTCACTTCGGTCAGACGTGAGCGAGATTCGGAGTTCGAAATCAGTTGAGTGATTTCTCGATCTTCTTCAAAATATCTATATTCCCAGACCTGCATCAGACTTACCACCACACCTTTTCCTGTTAGTCCGATGGAAACTTATTCGAGATGATGGAACGGTCTTCGATCTCAGCAAAGAACCTGCCCCCACCTTTTTCACAGGTGATGGAACATCTACTCTTATCAAACCGTCAAAAGGATCTTGATACTATCATTTTCCAAACGGAGGTTGGCGTGAATTCACGCAAAACCGCTTTGCAGATGATTTGTTAGCTATTGTCAATCATCGATCTCAAGCTTGAGCTTGAAATACTAGCACAAGTCATTTGGGTCTAAATCAAGATGAACTATACTATCATCTCATCTTAGTTTCCTCATTCCATGGGGTGGAGTAAACTTAACAAAGTCCCACGCTCGGCTATCCTCGCGAGTAGTTGAACTTCAGTAAGACTTGGGGTGATCTTGGAGCAGTTATGATCTTTCTGATATTTCTCAAAAGATTTCTGTTGAAATGATTGCAGATCATCTGATCATTTGGCATCACACTTAGCGATGAATTTTTTATCAACTAGTTCTTGAAGCTGAATAGACATCACAAACCTGGCAAGCCCTGTGAGATGTTGCTTTGTGTGTGTCTTACAGAATACTCATTCCCACAAAAGCTCAGTCTAGTGTTCATATGGGGTTTTGGTGGGTTTTGGTTATTGAGATTTGCTTGTTGTCACACTGGGCTCTAAGAAGGAATACAGACTGTCAAGAAGTTTGACCAATACTAGAGAAATAAATACCAATGGCTCAGTTTCAACCCAGGGGCAACCTGGCCTAAACTTGAAGGCATTTGACTGAAGTCATAGATTGAGTAAGCCCCTCTTGGATATCACTCAGAAAGGGCTAAAAGCTGTATATAGTCAATAGCAAATTACCCACATATATATTCACATATGTTTTGTTGTAGATGAGATGAAAGATAACATGCGGAAGTGGAACAATTAAATGCACTCACTTATATCCTCACATTCCAGCCTTTGGGCAAATACTATGGTGCAAGACACCAAAGACAAATGAATATAAGCAGTCAGGGCTAATTCAGGCTTTTGTATGTAACATTCCAAATTTGTCTAAACCACACACACAATTTGAAGGGAAAAAATGGTTGTTTAATTCTCCTCAAAAGATAATTCCGAGAGGCCCTTGATGTAGGCATCTCAAAAAAATTCTCAGCTTTTCAAGAAGTTGAGGATTATGGGCAAAGTTGCGGTTCTTAAGCTGATTTCTTATTGATCAGTCTTTGGTGTCCTACACCATATGTATGAGTCAAATCACAATCAAGCAGGTACATTGTAAGTAAAGTAAACTGCTTATATAGATCAATAGAGGAGGGTTTGCTAACAGATAAAGTGCAAACTCTTTGTAGATGACTTGTAGGGCTTATAAAGATAAACAAGAAACACACACAGCAAAGATTCACACACAAACAAGGATAGAGCAATAGACTAGCGCATAACAACAAAGAAAATAAGAGAAGAGACAACATATCCAATGAGCACTCATATCAAATATTCATATAAAACATCATAGCCTTGAGATCACAGTGTGACAATCTGTGTCATTGTTTGGTCACTGTTTCCATGCACAGCAACAACCAATAAACACTTGAGAAAACTTCTTTTGGAGACTTTTATCTAGGTAGAAATTTAAAATATACACAACTTCCTATTGTTTTGGAGAATTTTGAACAAAAAAACCCTATGAAAACAGTCATCACAATCCCTGAATCTATCATCCAATTGAGATCTGGTAATGGTATTGTAAAGATGACCTCCATCAGCTCCATGAGAATAAGGACTTGGATATGTTCCCCATTTTGTCAAAAATGGATACAGGTGTTTCAATTTTGAATTTTGAACGATTCAATAACCTTCTCTTCTCAAAGTAATTTTGAATCTTTACCCTTGTCGCTGCATCAAAATTTGTTTGAAAAACTGTTTTCCAATTGACTCTTTGAATTATTTTGGCATTCTTAACTTTATCCCTACCAAGACCCAATGCGTCACCTACACCTGGCATTGGTAGATGATTGATACCTTCATCAATCCACATCAAATAATCCCCAAACTGCCACCAGGAATCCTCATTACTTTCACCATCATCTGCAGTCAATGTAAAGCTATAGTCTGAGTGAAGGGTTTCAAAGGCCAATATGACAAGTTTCAATCTTTCTTGGTATAATTTCCAAAGTCCTGGCTGACTTTCTAGCCAATGCCTTTCAGGTGAATCATGCCATGGGAAAGCATTCTTTTCAAGTGCAAACTTTGTGTGCAAGGCTTTCATTTTCTCTGAAACTTTCTTCTTGTTTTGAAGTGAGCTCTTAGTGATATCCATCTCTCCAAACTCTAAGACATCTCCAATAGTTAATACTCTGACTATGTCTATACCTTGTTGTCTTCCCTCTTTAAGCTTCTCTTCATCCCACCATTCAGGCAAATTTTCACGCTTTGACATGTATGATATGATTTCCTTCCGTTTCCCAAATTCTGGCCCCAAGATACCCTTGAGATCATCTAAATCACTTGGCTTTAGAAACAGGTATTCTATCTTACTATTAATGTACTTCAATTCATCCTTGGTAAGATTTGTGAATGTGGCCCAAGGTATGTCAATTTTGAAGATTTCTGACAAGAGGTCCTTCACGCTATCTTTGATCAAGTCTCTCATTCCATACAAGATCCTTGAAATTTCAAAGTGATTCATTTGAACTTCCAAGGCAAGTGATCTCCTTGTAAATTCAACAAGGCTCAATGGTGATTTTTCTCTTATCTCCTCATACATTTTTTCATCCACCTTCAAGGGCTCAAACTCAATCAGGTCATAGTCTTCTTGAGTTACCTTGATTGGTAGGAAACTCTTTTTGTTCTTCACTTTGAGCAGGCGGCAAACAATTTTGACAACATCTCTGGCACTGGCATTTGTTGACAGGTTTGTTCTTCCTGTTGAGTTCTTTTCTGGCTTTGATAAATCTTTCTTTTGGACCAGAGATGACTGCACTTCTGATTTCCCATCCTGGGTTTTTGTGTTTGAGATTTTGTTTTGGTCATCATCCCTGATACCCTCTTGCAAATCTATCTTTCCAGAGCTTTCAGCCAGATCTCTTGTATGTTTGATTTCTTCACCATCAACTTCATTCTCAGTCACTTTTGATTTATTTGTTTTCAATAATTGACGCTCAACTTCTTCACTATGATTAATCTCCTCAGCAACTTCTGAAAACCCTGTCTGGGACAAAGAATTCCTCACTTCTCTTTGCCTGGGCTCTAGAGCTTCTGTGACCCAACTCCAAAATGCAGATAATTCATGTTTGTAAGGTATAATGCGTCCAAAATAATTTGATAGTCCTATGTCTGGAATCTTGGGGGTAAAATTTCCTAACAGCCCATGATTTGACTGAAGACCTGTGGTGGAAATTTTCTCTTGTGAATTTCTACCTGGTAAGTCTATACTTGCGGACTTTGAACTCAGTATGTCTTTTGGAACACTAATATCCTTAATTCTTGTCCAGAATGTTTCTGGGGTAGTTTTGAACCAACTACAAACTGCAGGAACTCCTTGTTGGATTGGTGAGAAGAGTCCAGCATGATTTGATAATTTCAGGTCTGGAAATCTGGAAGTGAACCTCTCTAACAGCCCATAATTTGACTTTGAAACACCTTCAGGTGCATTCATTTTGGATTCTTCATCTTTTTCATTGCTACTTGTAGGCCTTGAAGCTAGTTGGTTCTTTGCATTTCTTTTGGACCCACCAGAATTTTCTTTCTTAGTTTTTACTGATTTGAGACTACTAGGAACTGTGAATTTCTCTCTGGAATCATCAATCTCAAATGTCTGAAGTCCCTTCTTTTCTGGTACTGGTGTCTCTGATGACAAATTTCTAAACAAGGTGGATGTAATTTTTTTAGCCATCTTGTATGAATCTGCTTTAAAGAAAGACTTGTCTCAAAGCTTGAGAGGCTCACATTTCTGGATCATCCACTTGAATGTTATTTGGTTTTGTGTTCAAATCAGTTTTCCTGTCTTCTTCCTTAGTATTCCCTGTCAGTCTTTGATTAAGCAGCCTCTTTGGTGCTTTCTTGACCTTGTGAAAACCACCAGGCTGTTTGATATCCCTAATTTTACTCCCATCCAGCAAGACATTCTTGAGTAGAGGCCTGTTTTGAGATCCATAATCTCTGTTGATAAACATGTATCAGTCCAACTCTATCCCCATAACAAGAATGTTTCACAACTCAAGTTTATTATGTACTCACTTTTGCACATTTGTCCGTGGAGGAGTTGCCACTTGAGGTGGCTTATGATCCACAGTGTCTATGATCTTTCCAAATCTTTGAACCTCATTATTGGTTTTCAAGCTTTGATTGGGATCTTTCAATGCAGAAAAAGCAACTTTATCCTTTTCTATGTCTGTTGTTGCAGATTTCAAAACCTCTTTCTTAATGTATTGGTTCTTGTTTTCATTGCCTTGAGGGATGTATGATTTATTATTTGTTCTAATTCTGTCTAATTTTTGTACAATCATAGGTGGAAGCACAGGCGAGGGGTTTGTTTCAAGCATTGTGGGGATTTCTGAAGGCTGTTCTTCAGTTTTCATAAAATTAACACTTTTTGAGACTGAATCTTTGCTGGGATTTCCTAGGTTATACAAGTCCTTTCTAGTATGGAAGGTCAGGTATCCTTCAGCTTCTTTCAGCTTACGGAGCCAGAGATCTATGTCAAGAGCTTCCTGACTGGTTTGCCGGTGATGTTTGTCCACAGAATCCGAATCTTTGCCGCTTGGCTTTGTCGCGATACTTGTTTCAGTGTGTTCCTGTCCATCTGGCCGGGGCTTCAAGATATGACGGGTTGAAGAGGTCTCCTCTTCTTTGTTTGAATGAAGGACGGAAGTAGGGAGTAGATCTCTACGTGGCTGTAAGCTTACCCAATTGTTACCAATTAAGACTCTTTCGGTTTGATCAAAACCTGTGTTCCTTCCAATCACCTGTTGCTCATCGAGATGATTTGAGATATCCCCAAAATTCATGGAGGAAGCTATCAGGTTATTTACGTGCTGGTGTGATTTTACCCTTCCTGAATACTGGGGTCTTCTGAACCTTCTTTTCTCAAATCAAGAGCGGCAAGCGTCAAGGACTTCCTTAATATTTCTGAGGCATGGAGCATAGACTGAGCAGTACTCACAAATCACGTTCCTTATCGTTGTTTCGAGTCTCGGCAGGCATATCTTTCAAAGTCGACACGGAGCGCCCATCGATGTCTGAGCCTGACCTATCCGTCCCAGTAGGAGAACACTCCTTGTCCATCGTCCCTTTCTGTCCAAGCTGAATATCCATGGCAGGGGTTCGATCTGCGATCGACTTCCCAAACGATGGTAGAGATCCAGGCTTATGCTCTATGTGAGTATGATTCACCCCTTCATCCAATGGGGCACTCTGAGACTGCTGTTCTTTGGTCGATTCAGGTGAGCGAGAATCGTTTGGATGGGGCTGCGCGGGAGTTGATACACTTGGCTTTCTAAAACTTGAAGGAGAGTATAGATCGTTACTTTCGAGAGGGATCTCCATGCTATCTACTGGTCGAGAGTTTCCAAGCTCTACCTGCCAATTTGGGGAGGGATTTCTGATGCCATAAGGCTTCTAATTTGTAAAAACGTTTCTCATGAGCAGAAGTGCATCTGGAATAGTGGGAAAGTCACTTACCCCAATGTTCTGATTTCGTGAGTGGAGAGGTGCGGGCGTATGATATGTTGGAATTTCAGGATAAATTATTGAAGGTTGGACATAAGAAGGAGAATGCACGTAGAATAGTGATGGGATCAACATAGTAGGATAAAAAGGGAGATATGTGATGCCGGACAGTGGATCCACCAAGCTAGGCGGCACGTAATCTCCATATAACATTGGATGATACGGATATTGATGCGTTGGATAGCCAGAATGCGAATATGGCTCGCCATACCAATGGCCCATCCCATCAGATCCCCTGAACGCACTGGAGTGGTGACGTGGTGAGGGAGCTGAATAGATGGGTAAAGGGGGGATTTCATGAAATTCCCTGCCAAGACTGAAGGCTGGGCGAGACTCTTGTGGTCCATTCAAGTTTTGAGCCCTTTGTAATTTACTTCCTTGATTTACTGCATAGCGAATTTCGTGTCCTTCGTTGTCTATGGAAGGTTCAGCACTCTGATGGAGTAAAGAAAAGACATCAGAAATTCAATAGCCACCACCAGAAGTGAGATGAGATCCGAAGTTGCCAACCGTATGCGCCATTTTGGACTTTTGTGTGTCCTGGCTCGCATGTGAATGTACTAGGGTATCACCTGCTTCAACAGGACCTGAATGCCGGGTGTGAGCTAACCCCTCTTTCTCTGCAGCACAGCGTTGAGGTGAGCCATTGATAGAGTCGATTCCCTGAGCCGAAGGAGAAGACGACAACACCGGTTCTTCTGATCGAACCAACTCTGGAGAGGTCTCAGAAACAAAATGCTCGGACGTAGACCCTAGTTCAGGTTTGAATAATCGCACTGAACCACATCCACGCTGGTGTAACGTCACGATGACTATGGCCCAATATATCAAGATCATCATTTATGTCGATTTTCGTTTGTAATGGAGGAAGCGTCGATATTTAGCTTCAATTGAAGGGAGGCGTTTCGCGCTTTCAGAATCAGATGGTCGAGAAGCTAGCCTCACCTGCTCTCTTTGACATCAGCTGTCTACCCGTATTCCGGAGTCGAGCATCTACGGGCGGAGAACATTGTGCGCAGGGTGGTTAGGAGTAAGGACTTGAAGCTTGTTTCTGAAGCCTACGGGTGGCGAAGTCGTCGTATGAAAGAGAGCCGTCAAAAGAAATTTACTGGATGCCCTTTGTGAACAACGCAGCGGTTCGATCACACAAAGTTAAATTACAGAGTCCCAGTAACTTGTCAAACTTGGATTTTTTTTACGTATTTTTACGCTACAACAACTTCAAACTTAACAAAGTCCATCGCTCTTCGCCAACTTGCCCGTTTTAAGTCGGGACACCTTTTTAGGTATCCCGATTTAAACATACGCTGGTTTTACGCAAAAAAATTCAGGACAACTTGTCCGGATTTTTAAAAATCACGTAAAGATTTATCAAAGTTGAAACCCCTTGATATAGCCTGCATACCATCACGATCACACCACCGTATTTGTGGCTCTACTAGAAAGATGTTACACGCAACCACCCGTACAAAAGGTTTTACACCAACGTTGCCTACCTGTAGAACCATGACGCAATGGGGATTGCGGCTGTTGCGCGCCTTAGACAGACAAGATATAAGAACGATTGAAATGACAGTTCATTGGCACGATAATGAAGAAGAGAATTGGCATGGTAATTTGGTTTATGTAAGGATGCTGTATGCCTCTTCTTTCTTTGATTCTTATGGCTATTCTTTTCTCGATTCTGGTGCCTAATCTTTTCTCGATTCTTATGCCTGTCTTCTTGTCTCCATTACAACAGTCCCGGCATCAGGGGGATCAATATCGGTGGAAAGATTGGGATCAACCCAGTTACCAGCCTCGCAGAGAAAGGAAGAAAAGGTCATCTGTTGACTTTGCGCTTCAATATCATTTCACGGAATACATCGATTTCCTACTCGCCTGAAGCCTGCCTACTTCAAATGCATAATTCTAGGTGAAAGAAGTTGTAAAAAAAGCTCCGCTATATAGCAATAATGTAAGGAAGAAAATGAAATTCACACGATCATTTCAAAGCATCATGTACTATGTATCTCCTAAAGAGTTAAACTAAGGAGGAGATGGAAAGGCAACATAAAGAATATTAATTTGAGGAAGTTTGAGATCAATACTAGTGATGGGAAGGGGTAGCCCTCAGATACAGGGTATCCTTGGTCTTGCTTCACTATACATATAGGTGAGAAACCCAAGCCCCGGTAAGTTGTGGACCAAAAGCTCCGGTATGGGAATTTTGGCTACTTTGGTGCGGGGCGTAGACTGCGCTATAATAAGCAGGGGCTCTGCTATGATCCCAGACCGCTCCTCAACCACTATAAGGTGCGGAGCAATTCCGGTATTGGTGTTGCTAATGTCATATAAAGTGATTCTCATTAGATCATGAGATTGATTCTGCTGAATTGTGATCTAACCAATTGCCACTAACAAACCTTTGCTTCTTGAGTGATATTTGAACCAGCAAATGGTCTAACATTCTATGTGGGTTGATATCAGATGAGCCCTTATGAGTGCGGCGCCTGCCGCCCAATTGAGGCTAGTTTCTGTTTGTTCCTCAACCTGAGAATGTTTGAATAATATTGAGCAGTCTCTTTATCACTATCACTTATTTCATTCTGGTCTTTGCCCCCAGAATTGTGATTGAATTTTGATGCAGCATTATCTTGAGCTGTAGGACTGAAATCTGGTTTTTACACCAGCCTTTGCTTTTGACTTAGACAAATTCTGGTCCTGGTCCTCAACACCATAGATCACACTCATCTTTCCAAAGCTACCATCCAAATCTTTTGGAGTTTTTCTTTTCACCCCATCAGCTTGGTTGTCTTTGAATTCTCTGTAATTGTCTTTCATAGATCCACCTTCCAGGACTTCATTGTGGTCAAACTCCTTGGTCTCTGCCTCAATTTGTTGTTTAACCCAAAAAACTTTTGCTCTTTGCCATATGGGCTCTGGTGTGTTTTTCATCCAACCCCAAATTGAACATACTAATTCCTGGATTAGTGGACCTGCTCCATACACAGGGGCAAAAATAGACGCTCACATAGAGGTGAGCATAACTAGCTTGAAT